>JAVTVY010038395.1:0-17105 GCA_036873755.1 Hanleya hanleyi | reverse complement strand
TGGTAATTACCATACAAAACCGTGGTAATTACCATACAAATTACCGTGGTAATTACCATACAAATTACCATACAAAACCGTGGTAATTACCATGGTAATTACCTGTCCCAAAAAACCGTGGGTTTTTTTACCATACTTTTACCAGTTTTTAACCGTGTTATTCATCCAATCCTGGGATTCACCGTGGTATTTACCTTACTATTAACCTACAAATTACCATGGTATCTACAAACCATTCACCATAAATTACCAAATTATCATATTCTGCCTCATGCAATTAGCATACAATTTTGTTACCATACTTTTATCATGGCTTTTTAACCGTGGTAATCATCCAATCTTGGGATTCATTGTGATATTTTACCTTACAATTAGTCAACAAATTACCATGGTATCTAAAACACACTCCCCATAAATTAACAAATTATCATATTTTGCGCCATGCAATTTTCTACAGACAATTGTTCAAAATCGAATATAATGGTCTCTAAAAGAACTGTATCAGAATGAGTATTGTTAATGGTAAACTTTTAAGAAAATGATGGCTGTGTGGAGATAAAGTGGGGTTCCACAAACAATGAAACTGATTCTGCAACAGCAACTCTCGAATTCACTGCAAATGCAACTAATCGGATAAGAAAGTGCAGACTTATTTCCCAGGAACGAATAAAAGAAAAAATGGTTGGGTGAATTCCAACTGATTTAATGAAGCAAGACAAAATATTTATACAGTAAACATAATATATGTGAGTCGGTCTTTCCTTGTGTGTCTGTTTCCTATACTAAAGTAACAATCAATGTTATCCCCTCATTTCTTCAGCTGTCTTCATTTCAAATTCTTTGCAGCGTTGTTAAGTATCTCTCGCATGAAGAACTTTATCTCCGACAATGTCTTCTGGTGGAATTGTTGCTGCACTGAATCTGAAAAAGAAAGAAATATATACTATAGATAAACTGCAGATATTATACCCCAAGCTGTAAACTGACCAACATAGAATTACATCTTTTAAAGGGAGGTAACTCAATTCTATGATTCGTGTCAAGTAACATAATACAGCGTATAAATAAAGTGGTACCACTGACTGAATAATCAACACAAGAGAATGTTCTTATCATTTTAAGATGGCCACATCAACCAGGTCTACATCTTTCAAAGGGAGGTAACTCAAGTCTATGATATTTGTCAAGTAAAATAATACAGCTTATTATTAAAGTGGTAACATTGACTGAATAGTCAACAATAGAGATGGTTCAATATAATTGATGGGGACATAACCAGGTCTACACAGATGGGAGCAGAGTAATAAACGCATAATGATTCTGAGGAAAAATTGTGCGACGGGGTGCGATGGTGTAACTCTTTCCAGGTTGCCATGAGTTCAAGTGTAGTTATAATGGACCCTATGCATATTACCAGTCTATGGAAATGGCCCCTACAAGGAACTGACATCAACTGAGAGAAGCTGATGTGCATATAGGCTTTATTCAGGTTGATTTTTTTATTGCCACCAATTCATTTTCACAAAAAAGTGTCTGTTATACTTACTTGCAATCTCCCGGACATGACTGGGATCCATGCCTGGCTTTGCTTGGAGGCCCCCGGTTCGCTTCCCCCCGCCAACAGAATGCATGGATAGAAACTCGTCACGATACAGAGCTTGAAGGAGGGTGTGCATCATCTTCCTCGAGTCTTAAAATTCCAGAAGATATGGAAAACTGAAATGGCAAAATTTGATGCAATGGATTAGTCCCATCAATGCCTTTTATTTCAATTCAATTCTATGAAAATAATCTGTATGTATTTGATATGCACAGGAAAACAATATCATATGTGATTCAATTTGCAAGTAACAAATAGCCGAGAATGGTCATGCTTATCAGTGTTGTGTGAAAAGAGAAGTGAAAATACAAAAAAAAACCTGAAAAGACAAGATATGATGTAATACGACATTACGTTAGTCCCATGAATGAGACTTTTTAGGAAAATAAGTTGCAGATTTTATGTTGTATGCATAAGAAAACATTATCGCATCTCATTCAATGTTTAAGTAACAAATAGCAGACAATATTCATGCTTATCAATGTTATGAAGCTTACATTCCCAAAATGTGAAAACAGCTTACCAAAGATTCTTCACCTGCCCCCGATGTGTCTTCCGTGGTCACCCATTCCATTCCATCTCTGGAAACATCGACAACGACTGGGCTGGTGTCAGATGTTGTCGGGGAGGATGGTCTCACTGTGACACAGTGGTCGTCTTGGTGGTGGATCGTTGACTCACTGGGGCTTACAGTAGCGAGATGCTGGGTTGGCAGACTGGTTCGTTGTTGGGGCTGAAGTAAATCGGATAACTTTTCCACCATGGATGGAAGACCTGAAAAGAGAAATATTCATGGTTTTATAATTTATATGCCATATGGGTACATTCCAAACTTAAAATCAATTAAGAGTTCAAACCAAGGCATAATGAGGTAAATATGCTGGATTCTATACCCCGGTTGCTATGGTTCACATAATTTATAGAGCCCGCCTGTTTACTAACTACGATACGAGTGAGTTCAAATCAACATCGCACCAGTTATATTTCAGCAACACGGCGACGACAACCCCGTTCACAATATTGATAATTTCTTAACTTTGCTAAATATAACGAGCTTACTATTTATGAAATTTGTTACTATAGAGAGCTTGCTATTCCCCAATTTAGTCGGGTCTTACGACAAGCATACTGGGACTGAGGCCCTATTCCTTTTAACGACACCCAGCAGCCCCATGGGGCTAACTACGATACAAATTTTACTTAAGGAGAATTACTTGGTAAGACTTTCGATTAATTCCTCCAAATTCAACTAACCGGCAAGGGAAGAAACTGTAGCCACTAAGGATTCATTCGTTGCCCTGAGGGCCTTTTTTGTTTCCTGGAGGTCTGCGACTGCCCGCTGTAGATCAGCTACTTCTTTCCGCAATTCTGCTACCTCTGACTGTGATTGCGATGTCACCTGTTCGTGAAAAGGACTATTTGTATATACAATTTACAATAATACAAAATACATATTTTGATTCAAATTACTGTTTCAGTACTGTACATGTAGAAATTAACGTTTCACAATATTACAATTATTAACATGTACAGTATGTCACTGAAGGTTTTGGAAATGGTTCTATTATTCATGTAGTCAGGTACCTGGCCTGTTATCTAATAAAAAACCCAAATATTTGTGACATCAATTCTCTCTGTTCATGTCTTTTTACCAATGTTATGCATGCTGGTTTTCTCCTTATAAAATGGTGGAACCACTATATCATTATTTTCAAAACTTGATAATTATTATTTTTCAAGTTTCAGACAAACAATTAGTCAAACGATCAAGAGATACAAAATGTTTTTACTAACATATAATTTTCATTTTTTTGAAGTTGTCGATATCATAGAACCATATTATAATCTCTATGTTTGCACATTTTTGGTGTTTAAGATACATGTTTCGCAATCAAGTTTCATTTATAAACACAACCTTTGCCAATGCTGGCTTTGTGCACAATAAAAAAATGTTGACTCAGCAAGTTTTTGCATCATAAAACAATTACATAGACAGACAAAATAAATACTCACTGCTAAATCTCAAAACTCGGGCTGCAACTTTCTGGACTTTGCCATTCTTCATTGGACAGTTGACTTGACAATGACACACAGTGTCAATGCCCCAGCCCCAGGTATCGTTGTTCATATCATTGTTGTTGTTGCGGCATTTCCATAATCCGCCACCCCGGTCCGCTCGACGAGTAACACCATGAACACAACATCATATTCATTGTTGAGCTACTCAGTTTAGTCGATCAACTTTGCTTGACCACACAGTAGGCCAGCTGGGTTACAGTGAAGAGTCAAAACAACGCGAATTTTCTCACACAAACCAGGTATGAACAACAGTACTCGACATTTTAGCCTCGTTTCCGTCACGATGAGCGCGACATCTATCGGCCAAATAAGAAAGACAACTCTTCTGTATAATTTACGGCCTGGCGGTGATTTATCAGCGCGAGTATTGTCATATGTATGAATATATCGGTTATTCAATAGATTGTTGTTTTATTTTTGATTGAAACTATATAATTCATCACATTATGAGCTGTATACGATCGGCATATATAGCATTCATCTGAATGCATGATTACTAACCAAACAAAAACTCCTTTTTCAGCCGTAAGAAAAGGCAAGTTATGATCTTTACAATGACAGTCTCCAAGCAGAGGTGTAAATGGTGTATTTTATTAAAGTGCCTATATGTGGTTCTGAAACGGAGAATATAACAAAGACTTACGAACGTCGTATGCATGCTCACGACGTGCCTTGCATTGTTGATGCGCCCATTTGAAACAGCAAGCAAATTTGATGGCAGTGGCACCATGTTGTTTTATCCACGATTAAGTCGGATGTACCGGTACATATGAAGTATCTTCATGGCTTATTGAACGGTGTTATTGTCTGCTAGCGCGAGCTAATGTGATTAAGGTGTGAACTCAACAGGACGTTTTTACAGTCAATGTATGGTAGGAAAAAAACCTACGTTTTATCAGTGGTTTTACTGTGTGGATATATGGATATGTGAGCCATTATTTGTAATGGAATATGTATGTAAACCTATAGTTTGGCAATTTTGTTTGATATTTCGAAAGTAATAATTATGAAATAAAACTTTATTATTGTAAGAAACTCTTGTTTTCTACAAAGATCAACTTTTAGGGAACATTTCATAGAAACACAAATTGTCTCAGAAAAGTGTATGGTACATACATGTGACACTAAATTGCTGGGTATTGTGAACCTGAATTACCACAGTTCGTCTGATGTTTGATTTACTATTATGATTTGTTACCACGGATTTGAACAATGAAGTTTCACGGTCTACCATTGAACATCATAGTTGACCACGGTTCGTTGTATGGTAAAGCATGGTAAAATTGACCATACATTTTATTACCATATTTATTACCGTATGGATTCACGATACATTATCATGGATTTTCATGGTTCAGCCTGGAATACCATGGCTCACCACGGTTCGTTGTATGGTACACCACGGTAAACTTTACCATACAATCTTTTACCACGGATTCACCATAAATTACCATGGATGTTCATGATTCAGCCTGGAATACTGAGGTTCAACACAGTTCGTTGTATGGTAAAGCAAGGTAAACTTTACCATACAATCTTTTACCATGGATTCACCATAAATTACCACGGATGTTCATGGTTCAGCCTGGAATACCGTGGTTCACCACGGTTCGTTGTATGGTAAACCACGGTAAACTTTACCATACAATCTTTTACCTCGGATTTACCATACATTACCATGGATGTTCATGATTCAGCCTGGAATACCGTGGTTCACCACGGTTCGTTGTATGGTAAACCACGGTAAACTTTACCATACAATATTTTACCTCAGATTTACCATACATTACCATACAGAACCGTGGTTTACCATGCATTACCATACTTTACCCTATGGTAATGTATGGTAAACCACGGTTTTTTTTTATAAGGGTCTCGGAAATAAATCACAGGAATGTCAAACTTAACACTTAATTTGGGTTGCCCTGGTGGAATTAATCGGTCAATATTTGAATAATACACGCAGGAAATAACCTCTGATTGCTTAATTGTATGCCCCCCATTCCGCTTTAGTCCAACACTGCCCGGCCATTGTTCTGTTCTGTATTAACAGAGATCCAACGTGGACAAATATATTTCCCAGTCAGTCAGGTTTGAGGAACCAAGGGTCATAACTCTTGAAAACATAACCGAAATGCAGAGAAACTTCATGCTGCATAACTATTGGGTAGTTATCATGCAAATTTCATAAATGTCCATATAATATTAACCGAGATCCAGTCCAAACAAGTCCCAATTAACAAACGTTTCAAGAACAAAAGGGCCATAACTCTTGAAATATACGTGAAACACGGAGAAACTTCATGCTGCACAACTACAAAGCACTGGCCACATATCATGCAAACTTCATAATTGTCCATACAATATTAACCAAGATCCAGCTCGGACAAGTCCCAATTCACGGAGATTTCAGGAATAAAGGGCCATAGCTCTTTAAAACAAGAGCTCAAGGGGCATCAATATACGCCCGTATATCTGGAATTATATTGGTCCAAATTTCAAGGTTGTTTAATAGCCTTGATTCCAATTGGTAACTAGCAATCCAGAGAAAGGTCTACAATTTTGTGCTTCTGAGAATGTAACATATATTACATCTAAAATTGAATGATAAACTAAAATGAGCTTAACTCTTGGAAACTAGTTGACCTTGGAGCAAGAACCGAGAGCTCACATATCCCACACTGAAATCGACAATAGTCAAACACAAGAAAATAGTAGTTTTCCTGCAAATGCATTTCTTTCAGACGAGAGAATTTTTCATGAAGGAAGAAGAAAGGGATGAAGTAAAACCACATTCTTGAGTTGATAAACAGGTATGAAGTTCATAAAGGACACCTCTCCCCGTTAAATTAGTAAAAGTATGGTTTTTATTTCACAACAGTTTAACTAAATGTAGCTGTTTCAAACACGGGAGACTCCACAGGACAAATGCCATATACATGTTGGGGAGAGAACTCTGAATATTCCAATCTAACACATATAATCAGCTAAACAGGATTCAGTTTTGGGGGACTGTGACCTTGACCTTTGACAA
This sequence comes from Hanleya hanleyi, assembly GCA_036873755.1. Classification (NCBI taxonomy): domain Eukaryota; kingdom Metazoa; phylum Mollusca; class Polyplacophora; order Lepidopleurida; family Hanleyidae; genus Hanleya; species Hanleya hanleyi. The sequence continues at coordinate 10,392 of JAVTVY010038395.1, read as the reverse complement.
ATTGATGTATGCCTCGGACTCCTCTTCGCCATGCGAGTAAGGTATTTGATACCATTCCATACCATGAAACTAGATATCGTATGGACAACAAATGTTAATGGATGGATGGACAGAACGCAACATCGCATTACATGACCTCATCTTCGATAGGCGTATGAAAAAATGTGACTTAATGATATCTGATTTTGGAGTCACAGTGACCTTGACCTTTGACCTTGACCTAAATTTTGGTGCATGACACGTCAATATATCAATGGACACAAAAAAATCATGATTTTTATGAATTTCATGATTTTGGGGGTCACAGTGACCTTGACATTCGGCCTTGACCTACATTTTCGTACGTGGCACATCATGTCCCCCTAATGTATCTAGATATACAAAAAAAGTACTTTTCAAAGATTTCTCTATTCTGGAGTCACAGTGACCTTGACCTAAATTTTGGTACATGCCAAACCCCGTAATTTCTCAATGGACACAAAAAATCATGATTTTTAACAATTTCCTGGTTTTGGGGTCACAGTGACCTTTGACATTGACCTAATTTTTGGTATGCGAACTTCATTTCGGTATGCGAACTTCATTCCCCCTATTGAATCCACTCACCAAAAATTAGTAGTTTTTAATGATTTCCTGAGTTTTAAGTCACACTGACCTTTGACCTTGATTCTGGTGTAACAGTGATCTTGACTATTGACCTGGATCTAAATTTTGGTACATGACAAAATGGCTACCCGTATTTTCTCAATGGACTCAAGAAATCATGATTTTCAATAATTTCATGATTTTAGGTCACAGTGACCTTGACCTTTGACCTTGACCTACATTTTGATATGTGACACATCGTGTCCCCTAATGTATCTACTGACACAAAGAAATATGAAACATTTATAAATAATGTTGGTATTTGTTATCAAATCAAACCTGCTATCAATGTATGCCATATTCCTCCTATTTGGAGGTCTCTTGCAAAGAAATTATCTCCCTTGATCGTCCCCTCGATCGTCCGCTAGGTGGCGTGTTCTCCGCGCATGCCCTTCCTCTTTTTCCAATGCTATGCAAGACGTGTTTTGAGTCAAGGCCGTAGCAAAGTGGGGAGGATGAGTTGGGCAAATCAAGATTGATAGCAGGTTTGATTTGATAACAAATACCAACATTATTTATAAATGTTTCATATTTGTTGCTCAAATCTTCACCTGCTATCAATGTATGCCAGACTCCCAACAGAGGAGGTTGGGTAGCCGGTCTTGAAGTCTTGTCTTTGGGTTGTGCGGAGCACGCCTTGTTCTGATTGTTTAGATCTGGTATGCCCAGTAATATCCTGATAATTCCCATGTCGTATAGAGGCTAAGGGAGCTCAAGGAATTACAAGTAATACGGCGAGAGGTGGAATATTGCACCGACCATTTGCTCGTATACTTATTGCCAGATAATCAGATGCCATCGTGATGCCTTGAAGTCCCTTCGTCTCCAGCATGGTCTGCTTCTTCATGCTACTGGATTGTCGGGATCTTGCTTGAGTGGCGCCCCCCCTTTTCTTTGATAGGAGTAGTGGACTATGCACTGGGCTGTAGCTGTAGGTCCAGCGTAGTCATCCTATCTGTCTGTACAGACATGTCTGTAGATAGAAGCCAGCAGAAGTTGAATTGATCGTCCAAGCGCAGGTGTCAACAATATCGTTCAACGATAAGTTTTCCCCAAAGTGGCCCGGACGTCGCACTGGCTCTAGTCTTGTGAGACGATGTCTTGATAAAAGAGGAGGAGCGTCGATGGCGAGTTGGTAAACCCAGTCGGTGGTCTTCTTCAACCCAAACGGTGATCATGAACTAGTGATGTCAGCCGATGGGTCTGTTTAGAAGTGATGAGAGAAGAAGACGACTGGAGCCCCTTGTCGGTTCTGTAAAAGAGTGCCGCAGGGCTCTGACTGGATATAAAAACCTATCCTCTTCCAGCAGGCCGACGAAATCTGTCAGTGCTGGAATCTGGTACAGTCTTTGGACGCCTGGTCCCTGGCGTGTGGAATCGTTTTTGGTGACGAAATCCGGAATCGGATGAAAAGATCTGGTTGACCAATCTGTCATCCATGTCAGGGAACTGTGTTCCACTGCGTGAAGCTCTGATAGTGGAGTGAAGGCTGTCAGGAAGCTGTCTTGTAGGACAGGGCCTTGACTACAGTTGACTGTAATGGCTCAAATGGTGGACGTAAGAATGCCCTAGTACCACATGCAGGTCCCCTTGGGTGATAGTTGACGTGTTCGGCGAGACTAAGGCGAAGGCCATAGAAAGCCGAAATGCTGGAATCTTGTCCAATGTCGATTCCGGAGGTCAACTTGACAACCCTGGATGATGCTGAGTGATACCCCTGTGTAATGCGACGACAATCGGGAGACAGAGTCCAAATCCTGTAGTGTCGAATACACTCAGTAGGTGTCCGACTCCGTCGCCTGGTCCGTCTCTACTGTCATCTCACTGGAAGCTGGAGTCCCAAATCTGTTCCGGAATCCGAATCCGAATTTCGGATTGGAGATGACTTGATCCCCCGAGTCCTATTCCGGTGTACGGGTCCGCGTTGACTTGGACATGAAAGGACGGAACCTCAGTCTGGACCTAGGCCTGCTCACTGTAGACTGGATGACTCGCTCCCAAGGAACGGGTTTAGTCGAGCCCGACTAACCGTATTCTCCGAGGTCTTGATTTTCTTGATCACGAACTCGGGTGTAGATGGAGTCCGAGATTATCCGATGAAGAGTAGGATCCGGCTCTAGAAGACTGAAGATGATCGCCAGAAGAAGTGTCGGGACTTGGGATAGACCTCACGTAGGGACTGACTTCTTCGACGAAAATCTTGAGACAGAGTGACGCTGATCTTCTATATCATCAGGGTCGACCGCCTACAATCAGGTGAGTAAAGACTTGAAACTTGAGAGGATGACTAGTGGTTTGAAGGTGAGGCTGAGAACCATCAATTCCGATGAACGAGGTTGCTCCTGCTCCGGTCGGAAGATTCCCTCTTTACCTTGAAACTGTCCTCTCTTGTAAGGGCGAAACTACTCTGAGTATCCTGCTTGGGTAGGTTGCCTGAGTTCTGACAGGGAGACTGTCCGTGGCGACCTCCTCTGCTAGACTTGCCCTTTGCCTTTGCCTTGTCTTTACCGGAAAGGCGTTGTGTCAGTGACCCGTTGACGCCAGTAGTTGTTGAGGCAGCTCTCTGTTGACGGAATCCAAACCCTGATTCCGGGGCCACTATCCCGTCCGGTGAGCTTGAAGGAGCCATCTTTCTGTCTGATGTCTGGGTCCTGTATCAACTTGATATAGCTGTAAGGAACCAATCGGTATATGAAGTAACCCTATGTCGAGTTAACATCATGTTTCGGTGTCTTGGTACATTCCAGAAGTCTGTCTAAATCCGGGTCCGACTTCGGAGACTTGAAAGGTAGATTATCTCCACATAGGACGTAGGTCTTGTAAGGGCCGTGTTTCCGGAGAGCAGATTTCCTGAATGACTCCGGCGATTGCGCGCATGTGACAGACTCGTCTTCTTCAGAAGGCTTGTCCAATCCGTAAAGCGATGTCGCTGTAAGCCGTCTTCGCTTCCGGGGTGGATCATCTGACTGCTTATCTTCGCCATCGTCCGGTCTAGCCATCTCTGGAACCCAGGACTATAGCGTCGCCATCTCGGCTTTAAATGGTAGCTTCTCCTTCTCCTCTGTTTCCGCTTCTTGACTGGAAAACGGGCTTGTACGAGAAGAGGGTGGTATTGAAGCAGAACGTCGTAGATGATACGACGTTGCTGGAGGAAGACGGGATCATCTTGTGTCACAGACATCTGATGATGAAGTGTCCGCAGTCGCAGAAAGCTGTGCTGCTGGAAGGTGACTGCGTCCCGTAACAGCACTTGACTCCAAAGGAACTTGAAAAGATAAGTCTTGATCTTTAAGTCCGAGTCCGAGTCCGAGTCCGGATCCGGAACGCTGATCTTTCGTCTCGGGAATCCGGTTCAGAATTTGTATGTACCCGGGGCTCCTGACAGCTAGGCTTGTAGGACTCCGGGTCCTCTCTGGTTCTTGACGGGGAATGGCGATGATGGTATCTTGAACTGTATTCATCATAACCCGTGGGTCTCCTGGATGCATCCCCGGAAACGGTGTGAACGTTGACGGGCATCCCAGAAGTGATGTCTAAAACGTCGGGGATAAACCTGATCGGGAGTCCGGTCTCTGCCCTGGTAATCCCAATAACTGTAAGGAGGTGTCTGATTCCGAGGTTGAAGGCGGTCTCTACTCCTCTCCCGCTGTAAATGACTGAAGCTGGAATCCCGATTCCGTTCCGGGGTCCGGTTCCGTTTTCGGGATCTCCCCGCTGTGATCGCGGGCTCCGACTCTGATGTACGGGTCCGCGCTGTCTTGGAAGTTGACTCCCGGCGCTCTGGATAAGTCCGTGCTGTACAAGTCCGTCCTACCTTGGAGGTAGATTCTCGGCGCTCCACATAGGGCCATGCCGTGTTGGAGGTAGACTCTCGGCGCTCCGTATAAGGCCGTGCCGTCTTGGAAGCCGACTCCCGGCGTTCTGGATAGGTCCGTGCCGTCCTCTGCTCCGGGGTCCGGCTCCGGACTTTAGGTTTGTCCATAGTAGAAAACTCTCACTCCGATGGTCGGGTCCCTCTCTGTGTAGGGCCGTGATCCGGAGTCCCACTGCTCTGTGTAGGACCGTGACCCGGGGTCCCGGTGCTCTATGTAAGGCCGTGCCGGTCTGGAGTCCGAGTCCCAGTGTGCTGTATAGGGCCGTGCCATGCTGGCGCCGAGGTCCTGCTCCGGGGTCCGGGTCCATGTCTTTGATTTCTCTTAAGATGAGTGATGATCCCGATCTGTGCTCCGAACTGTAGTTTTGTCCACTGCTACGGGTCCGGGGTACGGCTCTTCGCCGGGACCCCGGCTCGTGGACTTGCGGAGACCTGGATGAACGGGAGTTGTCTTCGGAAGTCTGGTCCCGGTCCGTGCTTGTAGTGAAGCCCCGGTGCTGGGTCCGTGACTGTGTCTCCTCCGAGGAAGAAAATCTTGACTTGACTTCAATCTTCGGCCTACGGGAAAGCGGCTTGAATCCTCCGATGTACGGAGCCGGAGTCCCGGTCCTGAAATCTCCCATGTGCGGGGCCAGGGTCCCGGTCTTGAAATCTTCCGATGTTCGGGGCCGGAGTCCCGGTCTTGAATCTCCCGATGTACGGGGCCGGAGTCCCGGTCTTGAAATCCTCCGACGTTCGGGGCCGGAGTCCCGGTCTTGAAATCTTCCGATGTTCAGGATCGGAGTCCCGGCCTTGGGTATGTTCTCGGGTCCCGTCCGCTAGCTGGAGAATGGAGCCCAAGTGCTGTCGTCGACTGGTGGAGTCCCCCAAGATGAAAGCTGACTTGTTTCCCTAATATCGGGAAATCTTGTCCGGCCTTGTAGTTGGCTGTACTTTCCACTTGGAAGAATCCGAGGCTGGCGCTGGCTTGATTGTCGTCAGACTGAAATCGGCAAGTAGGGCTTGTGTGGCTGATATCTTCACCAAGACTTCTCTTGACTTGATTCTTATATTCTGTTATAATGTACTCTACCCAACTGGGTGTTAGTACACTGAAGTGAATCTTGAATCTTGATATCAGCGGTCGTGCAGAGAAGAAACCTTACGTCTGCCCCACTTGTCTGTGCCAGGTCAGCTTGTCGTTGTTGTTGTCCAGTCGACACACGGCAATCTACGTAAACAGAAATGAAATCGACATAAAATAAGACAAATAAGCGAGCCTTTTTAGGGATAAAAAGGGGGACTACGTAGAGAACGTAGTCCTGATAGATAACTTCAGCACCAACAACCCTAGCCTTTATTAAATATAAGAAGAGACTCTCTCTCAAAAACAGGTCTTGTTGACAAGCCTGCAAAGGAAAAAGAGGAAGGGCATGCACGGAGAACATGCCACCTAGCGGACGATCGAGGGGACGATCAAGGGAGATAATTTCTTTGCAACAGACCTCCAAATAGGAGGAATATGGCATACATTGATAGCAGGTGAAGATTTGAGCAACAAATGTTATTTTTAATAATTTCCTAATTTTTGGGTCACAGTGACCTTTGACCTTCACCTATATTTTGGTATGGGACACTTCATTTCCCCCTATTGAATCCATTCACAAAAAAATAGAAATTTAATGATTTCCTGATTTTTCAGTCACACTGACCTTTGACCTCTGACCTCGACCTACATTTGGTATGCAACACATCGTTCCCCCTAGGGCATCCACTCACCAAAAATTAGAACTGTAGATAGAAAACTGTCAATGATCAGTGATTTCCTGATTTTATGCAACAGTGACCTTTGACCTCTGACCTCGACCTCATTTTTGGTACGCGACACATCGTCTCCACCTAGCATATCCACTCACAAAAAACTGCAACTGTGGATAGAAAAGGATCACAGATATAGACCGGACACGAACACTTCGGTGATTTCCGGTTTTTTAGGCCAGTGACCTTTGACCTCTGACCTTGACCTTCATTTTGGTACGCGACACATCGTCTCCCCATAGGGTATCCATTCACCAAAAATTAGAACTGTAGATAGAAAACTGTCCCAGATATAGACCAGACACGGGGGACGGACAGACGGATGGACGGACAGACGGACGGAAACCGCCATCACATAATACCTCCGCCTATTGGCGGGCGTATAAAAAAAACGAAACTCGGAAAAACTTTACACTGCACAACTACGAGGCACTTGCCACATTTCATGCAAGTTTCAATCCTGTCGATCAAATATTAACCAAGAAATTCGTCCGGACAGACGGACAAAGCGATCGCTATATGCCCCCCTCCCCCCTCTACGTATGCTCTAATTAGAGAGGGGGGGGGGGGGCATAAAAATGTTAAACATTTGTGAAGTGCTTTTTTCTCTGATTTCAAAACTTTTGATTGAAGTTGACACCGGGTTGGCATCAATATTTCATCTACTAATACTCAATTACATGTTTGCGAAGTTTGAGCTTGATGTGATTTACTATTTTCAATTTTGAAAAGTGATACAATTTCTTACAAAAACAACAATGTCACACTACAATTCTAACCCCTTAAGGGCGTAGATCACGATCATTTCTAAACTATCACCTTCAGTAATAACTTGTCAGGCTATGACAAGCTGGCAGGGGACGTGGACCTTTTTGGTCGAATTTTTAGGTTGATAACCGGTGTCATTTATCAAGAATATGATTTTGAAAATGGCAATCTCTCTGATGAGCCATGCATCCCACGGTGGCCATGATGCTTTTGTGTAAAGTTCATTCACATATTTTCAAGGTGTTGACAGTGAAGTCGGTGAGACGAAATAAGTTGAGAACAAGAATGAATGGATTGAAAATAATTTTTAAACGGAAACTGGATAAGGTCTTTTTGGCCTGATGTCACATGGGGGAGGGGGGATTGGGGGTGGAGATGGTAAATATCCCTGGAGGTTCATATCTACCATAAGGTATTGATAAGGTAGCCTTTTGTTGGAAGTGAATACGGATTTATTCATGAGAATACCACATGCATAATCTCCTGTCCATGGAGACCCCTTTGCTGTGCATCCATAGTAGGCTCCAGTCCTACTCACTTTGGAGCGGGTGGTTGGATGGGTTCAAGTTCCTGTTGCTTCAATGCATTTTGCTGAGAAGCAACAGGAACAATGTGATGTCTAGCACTGTAATATCACTTGTCTTCATTGCACCATGTATTAGCGGCCTGTCTGTGTCTTGTGCGCTGTCCTCGATGTTTTAGGTTTTGGGTGGTGCTTAGTTGCTTCGTCGTGATATAGCTGAAATATTGTTGAAAGTGACGTTAAATTCTATTCACTCACTCACTCACTCATTTTGGAACAGCTATACACATAAATGGTTTGAATTGTTGTGGCAGATATCGATGCTTTATTTTTATCCTATTTTGAGGTGTCTAGCCAACTTTTGTATGAAATTCAGCCTGTTTTGAAGAACTCCATAAATGACATTGTCATTGCCCCATAATTACGTGGAAATAATCATGATCTACTCCCGTAATTAAAATAAATAAAATAATGATGCCGTGGCTCCAATCCCAGAAGATTATTCAAGATGCCAATATGTGTCATATGTGTTGTTGTTGCAATATGCCATTTTTGGTTTTATTCGTCCAAGTTCACCATATGCTTTGCTAATCTTTGGCGTTTGCATTAATTTTCAAGTCCATTGTGTTCCCTGAGTAGCCTATAGGCGCAACCTGTTCCGTACTTTTCAAGTCAAACACAGTTACGGTCAAATCTGCGGACAAACGGTAAGCGCAACGTCCATGTTAACTGCCCGTGTAAGCAAGGCACAATTCTCTTTGGATTAAAATACTGACTTGAAAGGTGTGTTCTCCGAAATAAAAATTAGGAATCGTTGAACTTGTTCTGGTTTCGTTTTCGACAGGACATAGCTTCGCATAGCTTTGGAATTGGAGATGTTGCCAGACATGTACAGTCGATCTCATCAAATCGTGTCAAATCAAGTGTTGAAAATTGGGGTCTTCATATCCCAGAGTGAGATCGAACGAGAGTGAAACGAGATACACACGTGGACTAAATGATAGGAAAAGTGCACGCACTCGCCCCGGCAGCACTGGCCAGTCTGCGATATCACGCGCCCTACATTCCCACGTTTATTTCTGATTGAACGATGGGCAGTCGTGCACGTGTTAAGCTAACCTACTTGGGCTGATACACAAGTTCTTCAAACCACTGTTGGCAGTTTGGTATTCAATTTGAACCACGTTCACATGTCCCTTGAAACACAAACCTTACACCCGAGACAGTTGCACGAATGTTACAGACACTTCAGCAAGTAGGCGCATAGTTATGAGGTTGGGTTTGGAAATCTTACCAGTAACCGATGCGAGGAGAATGCTGCATACATTAATATACGAGACCATCAACCAACCACCATGCCATGCTAGGGTCGAGCCCCCGGAAATTGTGTCAGTGCTCAAAATGGTATTTGTTTCGACAACTTTGACAAAGTTTACTGATGAGAAAAACCACGATTTTCACGTTCATAGACTACTCCAAGTCTTCTCCAAGAATTTAAGGTAAATTTTACACAAAACAACTCTGTAGAAATAACGAACAGCGGCTATAGTCTCCACTACCCACGTGAAATTGCTACAGGGATAGATGTATAATACGCCCGACAAATATATTTTTAAGTATAGCCTCATACGCGCATTAATCTGCCAAACGTATGATATGATCATAAATAACACAAAACATCAAAATAAAGTTCAAAACAAGCCACCGACACAATTTAAATTAGTACTTGGGCCATTTGGTTGAAAAAAACTTGAAAGAAACTTGAACGAATTGATTACATTCTTCAGCGGATGTTGGACAGGGGAGTACTTCGGACGACCCTACTGGGCAGCCTAGGCCAAATTCAAGAAGACTTTATGAGGGATCTCTGCATAGATCCCGATCCGTAACGGGATCTGCATCTGCATAGATCCCTAAAAAGTGATGATGGAAACCGTTCTTGAAATTGTATGTTGTCTAGTCAAGAGAAAACAAAAACACAACATTCGCCGATAACAGCCGCCATGTTTGGGGTTTCCCTCTCAATTGTCACATGACAGGAGGTTATTTGGAAATTCCTGACGTCATAACCGCTAAATCGAGCCTGAATGGAATGTCCCCAGTGATTCATATATCACGGAAGCGTTAATTGGTCAATTTTTCGCTTCCGGGGCTGAAACAACCAATCACAGGTGTGTTTAGATAAGGCTGTCAAGAAGCCGCTGTGAGCGGCTTTCTGACGCAAGTTAAAGAAACGTGAGCCGCTTACAGCGGCTTGCCGTAGGCAATGAGTTAAGGTCTTTCAACATTATTATCAGATCTTTTAATTATAGCTGGGCTGAAGTTTTTGCTGTACATCAATATGCCTAGAAATGAAATATGATATTGTTCACCTGAGCGACATTCATGTATGTACCATATTTCTTCTAATTATTCAGACGTCAAAAGTTAACTTCAGACATCGGCATCGAGAAATTCTTCTAACATTCTACAAATTTCACTGCCTATCTTTGTAGTTCTTGGGATAAATATCCATGCCACACAATTTAGCCTCAGTTGACATAAAGATGTTTTTTTTCTCTTTCTAATTCTAAATATGCTGTTCAAAAAATTAGAATAAATAGGGTACAAGTACTTTGTGGAATGATCCGAATCTGAGTCGAGTTCAGATATACCAGGCATTATAGAGCATTAGGGAATGATCTACTATGATTTAACATACCCATGTCCTAAATCAGCACTCTCACAGAATTTAAAAGAAAAAAATGCGAAAAAGCTGTGTTTTCACACCAAAACATTTTTGACC
>JAVTVY010038394.1:0-16379 GCA_036873755.1 Hanleya hanleyi | reverse complement strand
TCCATAGATTTTTCAGAAATAGGAAAACTATGTCTAGTCTTAACCCGTAAAGGAGAAATTGACACTCTACGTCGTTTCTTTGATTTCTTCTTACTAACAAGTACATGTGGAGAACCGATAGGTAAGGGAGAAATAACCTGGGGTGAAGATTCCTTTTGTTCGACGGGAACAATAGACTGGCCAGGCTTGACCGACTTGGCCTTTGTTAAGCGTAACAAAGGGACTGGTTTTGGATCGACCCTAGACAATGAAATCCCGGAACGGGTCAAGCTGTCTAGTAACCTGGAATTATCATCGTGTAGGACGGTACCACTCGGAGGTATGCAAACTGACACGGGAGACTGAGGGTCTTGACCAGCTCGGTCAAGATCCTCATTACACTTTACATCATTAACCAAAGAAATCTCTAAGACCCGTCTGTCGATCTCCGACAAAGACGGGTCATCACAAGCATGTAACAGAAAAGCCCGACGGGCCTGGGCATAATCCTTCCAGGCCGCCGGATTCCATAATACACATTCCGCGCACGTAGACGCCCGGTAACATAAATCTTTGCAAGAAAAGCAAGCTGTATGAGCGTCTAAAGGGGATAAATCTTTCCCGCACGTACGACAAGGAATACCAGTCGGAACTTCAGACATGATAATATAGTAAGTAAGTTCCGAATGAATAACAAAAACAACACTTGATAAAGGATATTACACCAGCGAGACAACAACAACTAATGTTGTAAAATTGCCTCTGAATACTTCCCTAGATGTGCACTGCTCGAGCAAACAAGAGAAAGAGGATAGGAATCAGGCTGCAGTCGCTTATATGGTGGCCAGGCTGGAATTGAATGAGGAGCTCTCCTAGGGGCGGATAACTCTCTCCTAGGGGAGCTAACTTTTTCTTTTAAACTTCCGTTTTCTACGTTTGATTGTGCAATTATTAAGAGATAATGGCATTAATTAAGAGCAGGTTTAAGACTTAGGCAGCAAACATGTCTCTTATGCAAACACCTCAATGGGATATCACCAGTTCAAGGGAAATTGACAAGCTTCACAATAAACAAAATTAGTATTGTCTTGCTGTAATGAAATATACTACGGAACTATAATCATTACAACTGGTGATAAAGAATACATTTTCAGCATCAATCAAGAGTGAGAGCGGAGCCTTCACACCATGGACTGTTTGTTGATTTGACTTGAATCTTTGACATCATTTGACAGTTTGAATCACATCACATTTATAAGAGCACTCTCTACTATTGAACAGATTCAGACATTTCTGTGATTGTTGTCTCAAGATACGTATGAAGAGTATGAAATCCACTTAAGCAAGTATGGATGATTGGACATCACCTGTCTCACATTATATTATAACCACACCTTTTCAGGATAAATAACCAATCCTGTTGTCTTCAAAAATCTATTGACATAGGATTAATGTGATTTGGCAATAACCATCTTACAGTAATGTTTGCCCACCTTTTCATGAAAAACAACCAATCCTGTTGTCTGTAAGAATCTGTTTACAGAGGATGGATGGGATTGAGCGATACCCTGTGGTGTCTCCATTAGGCAGACTTTCTTATCCGGGTTAGCCGCAGCATCTACCGGAGCCTCGTATGTAACCTTGGCAACATTAGGATAAAGTCCTGCTGTCAACACTGCTTTCACCATGGCAACCATCTCAGTGGACAAGTCGCTTGTCTGACCAGACATCTTGTTTGCCTTACCATGGCCTCTATGGTCAACGCTGAACCCGATGGATTGAACAAGTTTGATCAAGTCGGTCTTGACATTCTGTGGTGACAGAGTTAGCAACATGACATAAGTACTACTACACCTAATATATGAAATTAAATCCCAAAATACAAATATACGTGTAATTTAATTTGTTCTCAGTTTTTATTAGCATATACTTGGTCAGAAGTAAACGAAAAGAGATACTGCAAATATTAAAGGTGAAGAAACTTACTATTTAATATAGGACAAACATAGGTCATGTTTGATGGAGAAAATACAGGGCAAAGAGAGACTTACAGATTATACGAGGAGAATATATTACAAAATTAAGTGATATAACAATGTTACATTAAGCCTGGCTATGAATTTCTCACCTCAATGTCTAAAAGAGAATTCCTCTTGAGGAAAGTTTTGTTGCAGTAATCAAATTCTGACTGCCTACCACCTTCTTGAGATTTCTTCCATCTAGAAACAAAATAATACAATAGAATTAATATTCAGAGATTCATAGAAGTAAAAAAAATATGGAAGCTGGGTACTGAAAAATGACTTTTCTGAAAAATAAAATTTCCTCCCTTTTTCCAAATTTTTATAAGTATTTCTGAAACTCAAATTTAGCTGAAGAACCATTGCATATACTTGTATGATCTGTTTTCACTGGAAGCAGATTGCATACATTTAGTATTCGTTTATGGTGTCTAAGCAATAACCTTTGAAACCTCAAAGGAAGAGATAATTTACAAGAAATCACATCAAGGGGGATAACCCAAAAGTAACACCAAGGGAGACAATCAGATCAGGCTGTTTTCTTCAGAAGTGGCTAGAACAGCATTATCCTATAAAATAGGAGATCTTTTACAATTTCACTGAACAATTTTGACCTTGCTTGTACAGCAACTTCATCGAACAATTAAAATTTTGTTAAACAGAATTTATTTTAATCTTAAGCAGTCTTTTGGATGAAACTAACTAGCATTTGGCAATAATGCTGTGGAATAAAAGCAGCAGTCATTCGACATATGTAAATGTATAAAGATGAAGATAGTTCATTGTGAGGTGGTCTTACCCCAGATAGGCCTTATACAGTGTGAGATGATCACTACAGGCCACAGACAGGGACTTCTTAGCCAGGTCTGCCTGGTCTCTCTTACCCAGGGGTACAGCAAATGGGGGCTTATCAGCCATGGCTGCTGCTATCACAGCCTGAAACATGACAACAGTAGAGTTCAACAAAAATAGGGATTAGTAGACCGGCAGGAATGTTTACATCAGTGTATCCGTCACAACAGGACACATTCTACCACATCCATACAGGTTTTTCAAGCAGTGTGAAACTAAAGAATTGTAAAAGAGAATTGTAAAAGAAGCGTCTTCATCATTTATGTAATCATTTTCTTACTGAAGAATAGTTAAATAAATTTTAACTTCAATAAATTTTTCAATTTCTTTCCGAACATCCAGGATGCATGGTTACATGTTTTATTCTGTCGTCATGACACCGGGATAAAAGCCTGAATGTGATATGAAATGTTATGCCATTTCATAGTATGTGACATTTTGAAGCAACAGCAGTGCATAACATTAAATATCGCCTTCAGACTTTTGGACTCCAAAATTAATCCGGAAGTCAACAGACCGTATCTCTGAACACAGCACTATGTATGCGTATATGTCTACAAGAAAAGAACGAGTGAGTAGAATTTAACATTGTTTTCAACAACCAAAAGCTTCCAATATATGCAGGTTTGGCAAAAATAGATTGTAATATTTTACTGTAAAGTGTACTTGGTATTTCTCACCACTGGCTCGAGGCAGCCAAACAAAGCTCCAAATATCAACATCTTGCCAATTCTCACATGGACGGGAAGGGCGGAGAGGTGCTGACCTAGAGGGGTGAGGCTATGGTCGTCGTAGTAACATGCCCCAACCTCACGCAGCAGGGCCATCGCCTTGGATACAGACAGTTGTTGAGGAGGGTCTAGAGCATGGGCCAGAAATTCCTGGGGATCTCCTAACTCACATTTCTGAGGAGAAATACAATCTGCAGTTAGCATGGAGATCAACAAACTTATGTGTGGATGTTATCAACAAAGTAAGGAATAACAAAGTTATCAACAAAGTAAAGAATAACAAAGTCTGTACAATCTCAAATGACAGAAAAAGTTCAAGCTTCCCTGAGTCCTTGATCTGGATGAGATAGAAAGAGAAGAGAAAATAAGAAAGCTGCCGTTTGTAGAAGATGTGTTGAGTCATTGAATATCTCACCATAATATGCAAACACAATTCCTCCAGCGGCACTCGTAACAACTCTGGTACAGAATAGGACTTGAATGACTCATACCTGAGAACAATATACAAAACACATGAATTACCTCATTTCACTATATGGTAAAATATAGTATATTTAATAACTTGTTTGATAGGCATACAGAAATTGGTGTATACAATACAAGGCCATTTTACGGATAACTTTTGTTGGTTTGGAGATGACAATTCACAGGAGATACTCCCAGCTTTGTAAAAGCTTTTTAAATTGACATTAACTTTGAGAAAGTTAGACATATCTCCAATGAAATGTCAGCCCCAGAGCAATAGAAGAAGTTATCCATATAATAACCTTGTGTTATTAATTAACATGACTGATTTATTTCTCACATCGTAATTTCTAAGCACATAATGATCAAGTGTTACTTTTATGAATGAGACTTGATATTACAATGTTATGATGTATTAAGTACCTCTTAATCCACCAAATCCAAATGCAAGGCTTGTTCGAGAGAGAGAGACAATTAAGGTTTAACGTCACATTCATCAATATTTCAGCTATATAGCGATGATCACAAAATTCTAAGTATTCAAGTTAATAACTTGGTAATCCAGCTTGTTTAATTGGTTTAAACTTTTATTCTGTAAGATCCACCTTCTGTACATACCACATTATTGTAGAGGTGTTTCACATTGATTGTGATCTCTGTAATGTGAGAAATACTGGTATCAGAAATATAATAGGCAAAGTTTCCAGTTTGAATCAGACTGTAATCACAAGGTTATCTAGAGTATTACCTAAATTTGGTGAATAACCTGAAGCAGTATCCCTCCCTGACCCTCCCTGCTCGTCCCTGACGCTGTTTGGTGTTAGCTTTACTGATATACACCTCCTCTAGACAGCTCATCTGACTCGACTCTATGTACCTGGAAATCACCACCATCATTCATCATCCATGTAATGTTCTATCATAACACAGGAAGGAAGCAATCAGAGATTGCTCAATTGTATGCCTCCCCCCCCCCCCCACTTCTGCTTTAATCCGACACTGCCCCGCCATTGTTCTGTTCTGTATTAGTTGGTGGAGGCATAATTTGGATAATTATAAAAATTCTGTTTCAGTCACCTTTTTGCCATGCCTCGCATAATACAAATTCCAAGTATCGACCAACAAGTGATAATACAGTTTTGATGCAAGATGGTCACCGGGGGTTTCACCAAATCCGAAAATGTGACCTGGTTATGAGACCTACATTCCTTGGGAGTATATTGTGGTGAAATTATGAAGCGATCTTTGAATTTTGCACCTAATTCACTCTTTTTGGGGTAATTTCATACTTCAGGACCTATGTGGTCTGCTTTGGAATGTAGAATAACATATATATAGCCATTTTCCCGGTCCAAATCGGTTATGGACTGAGATCCAGCCTGGACAAATAAATCCAATAAACTATGGGGCACTGACCACATATCCTGCAAATTTCATAATTGTCCATACAATATTAACTGAGATCCAGCCCGGACAAGTCCCAATTCACAGAGATTTCAGGAACAAAGGGCCATAACTCTTGAAAATATCAGCGAAACGGGGAGAAACTTTACGCTGCACAACTGTGGGGCACTGACCATATATCATGCAAATTTTATACTTGTCCATACAATATTAACCAAGATCCAGCCCGGACAAGTCCCATTCACAGAGATTTCTTGAAAATTATACCAGAACTCGGAAAAAAACCTCTACGCTGCACAACTACGAAGCACTGGCCACATTCCATGCAAGTTTCAATCCTGTCCATCAAATATTAACCGAGATATTGCGCGGACAAAAAAAAAATGGACAGACAGACGGACGGACAGACAAAGCGATCGCTATATGCCCACCCACTAATTAGGGGGGGGGGCATAAGAGTAGTAAAGTATCAGCTGGTAAGTGTAACTAAATCCACAGTATTCAGCACAATGTTGTCATAATTCGTACTTTCTAAACTTGTGTTAGGTTTTGAATTCAAGTTAAAAATTATGAAAGAAAGCAATTTTTTTTATTCTGTAAACTTATGAAAGAATATCTGATAGGATGCTAGGGGATTATCCCAACATCAGTTAATGATTACTGCTAATAACTTAAGAGAAACATCAATTAAAATATAGAATTAAACAGTTTACATATTCTCTGTTCACCCAATCGATACCAATGATGACAATGTCTGGGCCCCATAAACGGCATTTGGAGTCATTTCTGAGAGCCTTCTCAAACCTAAAGCTGCCAAATACAACTTCATTGTTTGCCATTAAAGTTGTATTTTTTGGATTCGCAATCAGTGTTCACAAAAAATAAAACGAAATCCAGGAAGAAAAGGGAGAAAGAATGAGGGGAAAAAGCTCGGAAGCTCAAATTTTCACATAATTTACTGCGTCAGAATGTTTCGGAAGAAATGTAAATTCCTTCAATAATCTCATTTACATTTCCCTGTTTCTGGAGTACATTCTGTCTATTGGACTATAAACTACTTATCGTATTGTAGCTGTCAATATTTGACATCATTTGGAATCTAGACGTTTCTTAAAACTTCAGAAAATGACCGTCTCAATGTGACCTTGATCATGGCAAACAACCATAGAAAAGTGGAGATTGTCATAGTCAAGTTTGGTAGAAAAAAACCCCTCAAAATCTTGGCCAAATTTTGTGAATTTCATCACCTCAAACTACGTATCTTTTCACAATATTCACAAATATAAAACGAGTGAACTGCTGGACATTGTAATCAAAGCGTCCCAATCTCGGGAAGAAAGTGCAATTTTTTGTAATCCACGTTGTTGTACATGTAATTCATCAAGATATCATTCGTTCCATATCCTGTTATTTAACACATTTAAAAATCACGAACATGTCAGTGAGTTTAGAGGATATAAAATTGCATTTGATTGGGAAAATAATACACACAAATATGTTCTGTTGACATTTATCATTTCAAAATACCAGATAACAAGTTTCGGAAGGTTTTAGATCGACAATGCAAACAAGAACACACAGAAGCCTTCTGTTTTGAAGTAAATTTTTCACGTAACTGGCAGCCATTGGGTGGAGCTGTCATACTGACTGAGTTGAACATTTCTATCACCTACCTATTTTCTTTGGCTTTACCAGAATCAATCACAAAAACTACATCTGGTATTGTGATTCCAGTTTCGGCAATATTAGTGGCTATAACAATCTTTCTGACACCAGGGGGCGGCACCGTGAATGCAGCACTTTGATCTTGGGAGGATAGGACAGAGTGTAAGGCCAGAATCTTGTATCTGTCAATAGAATTGTTAATGAGTGAGAAAATTTTCAACACACATTGATACAGAAAAATCATACTCCATAAATTTGACTTTGCTTAATGGAGATGTTCCTGCAAAAACAAACTTGGATGGTTGGGTGGTAAGGTGACAAAACCCAAAACAGTACCAACTTTGATGTTACTATGTAACATTATTCGTATACGTGTCATATTTACATATATACCAGTGTTGAATATTCTCACAGCAGCCAAACCTTGCACATCAGGCACATTTCGTGGACCAACATCATTGCACCTTCAAAATTAAGTTGTATATATTGGTGATTTTCTTCATTTCCCAACAGATTTCCTAGAAATTTTGACATAAAATAATACTGGTGTGAGAATCTGCATCATGATATATTGGCCAAACCATCACAGATAGTTACACAATTGTGTTGTATTCATGTATATTAGCCCTAAAACTGAGAACGCACCTCTTAGGATTGGAGAAGTATCTATCTGTCTGCAGTAGTTCATAAAGCTCCTGGATATGTGCCAGTCCAGGCAGGAAGACGAGTACAGCGCCATCTATCTGTGCATAACTCTTGTCCTTAGATAGAAACTTGAGCAGCTCCTGTAAGAAATAGTGGCATATGTACAAGGTCATGCTAATGGTGTTATACAGATCTGTTATAAATTTTGAAGTGACAAAAATTTTGAAAGACTTGAAGAGCTGCTGTAGTACTTTCACATATATTTGACTATCTGACTCCACACTGTCAGAACGGTGATTAAAAAGAACCAAGTAGGTCAAATTAAAGCAACAACAAGTTTTTGTTTCTCTAAAGTATAGTATATGAACAAACATACAGTCCTATATATGAAAATTGTAAATTTGTCATTTTATTTCTTCACCCATGCTACCATACCTTTCCCTTCCCCTTTCTCTTCCTCTGCCAAAAATCCTAGTGAATGGCTATGCTGAACAAAATAATTTGTAGATGACATACTCTGTCAGCCAATTAAATGATTCACTTTGTTCTGTTCAAAGCACAGGGATCATGCACTGAAGTCAGACTGTCAGTATGCATCACTCAGAATCTAAACCAGTCAGTACCACGTGCATTACAAGGCGCATCCATAGAAGGTCAGTTCGTCTCATAAATATATAATGTTTTTGGTACAGACTCTTCACCATTTGTATGAAGAGATGTTCATATACACACCCACTTTCTCGGGGTGTTCTGACCCTATACCTGCCTGAGTACAGGAGTTATTATAACATCACTATATGTACTAACATGTACCCCAGAGCAGTTGTTTCGGATAATTTCGGGAATATATCTTATGTATATCCCAGGCATATCTCTCATCAGGGGCCAAGCCTAATCATGAATATAGTTAACTATTCACGATACATACTCTCATATTCTTGTAGATATAGTGATGCCGGTATTACCCACGGGGTGAAATCTTATATTATTTTAGATTTACACTCCTTTTCTTCTTCGTTACTCTTGTCTGTGCTGCACACATGTAATCGTTTATTAATTTTGATTAACACGTCTTGTTTTTCTCTTCTTTTTTGCTGACGGTTCTTGTCACGTGCCAGTGTATATAATGGACTGGCACGATCTCGGCATGGTCGTCAGACGAATCAGGTTATGTCTCGAAAACATGTAGCTCAACAATCGGGCCTCATAGCATATTCTTACTATTTCTTAATTCAGGTGTCGGAACATGGATCTAGTTTAAAGAGATATTTAATATAGTGCATGTCCATTTCAGGATGTCAGCCGCTGACTGCATTCCGTCTCTCAATGGTAGTAGTCTGTGGGAACGTCTAACACTGTCGCAAGCCGTCAGTTGAATGATGAAACTCCAGGTGGAAGGACCCAGTCGGTACATGGTGCCAATAATCTAATTGGTTATAACAAATCGCCTGTCACCCATTGATTGGCACAGAAGCGCTCTGACTGATTGGTTGAAGTACTGGCAGCTGATTGGTTATTTTGACACTCACTGCAGAAGGCATTGTATGTTACAATTCTCTCAAGCTCAGCATGTAGACATATACGTGGGCCAGCATCATGCGCTATGATTTAAACCCAGTGTGTCGTATCAACGTATATATTGTTGAAGCTCAATATATAAACACCTGCACTCCAATCTGATGTTACAGATGGTCTACCTCTTTATTACTGGTACACACGTGATTATATATGTGCACTTGACAGTGTAAAATTGATGATGTTCATGACGAGGGATTTCTTCAATAAATACTGTCCAAGAAATCATCCTATTTAAGAGGGTGGACAACTGTCAACCACATTTCATTCAATAATTGATCCAACACTCACCACAATCAGGTCCATATTAATTCTGTTTTCATTCAGACGTGTGATCGTATTCCGGGTTTTCAAGCTGTACTGGCTTGGATCAAGTCCACTCTTAAGAAAAAGAGGTAATTAATTCAATTCAAACTTAATCTATGATTCAGTGGATACGGAAAAACCTGGGCATCTAATTCTACCATGTATACTGTACATCGGCAGTTCACAATACATTTTTACAGCATAAATCCATCTCATAGGGAAAGTAATTCAAGTACATCTCAATATCTGTTGAGATAAGGACAGATCTGAAAACAATTTCAATAGAGTATGTAAACCTATAAACTATTCAAGATAATGCTGGGCAATATATATATATCCATTTGATACAGAAAGTTACAATGGATATCTGCTCATTTTCACATGATACATGTTTACTTGAAAGTATTATGTGTTCATATAAAAGTGTTTTACGACAATGAGGTAATATAACAGTACCACACCTTATCTACAGAAGACAGGTCCTCTTTTGTCCAGCTTACATCCAGTTTCTGCTGATGACCACCCTTCTCTGTTACAAAGACACTCGTCTGCTCTTCCTAAGACAGTAAGACCAAATTTTGAAGTCGTACAGCTATACAACAGACCATAAGGCTGAGGCTATCCATCAACAAAGTTTAAAATCCAACGAAAACAAATTGATTAGACAAACAAAAATAAAAATGTCATAACAAGCACCACAGATTGTGCCATCACTGAAACATGAACATATTTGTATATTAAATTGACTAAACTGAAATGATAACACTATTCCCACATATTGCATTTGCAGCCTGAATCTCCGTTCTAAGTTTTTATGAGGTCTGAACAAAACAATGATACTGTCAAACAGATCATCGTTGAAATAACTAAGACAAACTTTGTGAGAAAGTAGAGAGATGGGATGGAAGAGCAGTGGAGAGTATCTCACTGATGATATGCCTCCAGTAGAACAGCATGGCGCCCAGGTTAATCACATGTGGTGTGTAATCAGTGATCAGGCATGAGAGAATGGGGGTGGAAAACAGACATAGTAAATACCAGCCATGCAGAGTTCCAGGAGAGTACCACCTATTGCACAGAAGATGAGAGGAGAGCATTGTAGATACATGAAGAATGTCATCTGTATGGAGAGTGCTACAGAACTCACAAAAGATGAGAGGCGAGTATTATGGATACCTGGAGAATGTCATCTGTGCGTAGAGTGTATGGAGAGCGCTACAGAATGCACAGTAAGATGAGCGGTATAGATACCTGGAGAATGTCATCTGTACGTAGAGTGTACGGGGAGTCCTCTTCTATCACATAACCCAGGGCTTCTATCACATCCTCAACGTGAAGAACCTACAAACATGACACTAGATATTCATCCATTATACCAGAACAGTACGGTTATCCTGGAAATGTACTGTCATCTGGCCATCCCAGAATGGAGAAAATGGTCCATAAACTATTAATCAACTAATATGTGATACTACATCACATTCAATTATTTAGTATACATTAAATGGGCATTCCCAATAGAGTCATTCATGCTCATGTCATCACTAACACATGTTTTGCCATTGCTCGCAATATTTCCAAATATTTTGTTAATTTATAATAATGTGTAAGCGTAATCTTGTTCATATATAAAATACTACAGGAAGCATATTTGTCAAATTTCTGCTGATTTCACTTGAGTTCTAGCAATCCAACAGCGTTTCCCTATCTGTTAGCATACCCAGAACTGGCATGCCTGTCTGTGTGAGTCTTCTGTCTCGTGATCTCTGCCAGTCTACATCAGAAGCTATGGATTGGGCCAAGATGATAGGACATACACACACAAAATGTACTCATGATAGTTATATCAATTCGGTAATGTTGAACTCTACCTGTACAGGGTAGGCCCTTCCAGGGATACTGATGACAGGACAATGGTAAAAGTAAGAGGAGAACTTGTCACTGATCCCTCAGTTATAACATACCTGTACAGGGTAGGCCCTTCCAGGGATATTGATGACAGGACAATGGTAGAAATAAGAGGAGAACTTGTCACTGATCCCTCAGTTATAACATACCTGTACAGGGTAGGCCCTTCCAGGGATACTGATGACAGGACAATGGTAAAAGTAAGAGGAGAACTTGTCACTGATCCCTCAGTTATAACATACCTGTACAGGGTAGGCCCTTCCAGGGATATTGATGACAGGACAATGGTAGAAGTAAGAGGAGAACTTGTCACTGATCCCTCAGTTATAACATACCTGTACAGGGTAGGCCCTTCCAGGGATACTGATGACAGGACAATGGTAAAAGTAAGAGGAGAACTTATCACTGATCCCTCAGTTATAACATACCTGTACAGGGTAGGCCCTTCCAGGGATACTGATGACAGGACAATGGTAAAAGTAAGAGGAGAACTTGTCACTGATCCCTCAGTTACATGTATAACATACCTGTACAGGGTAGGCCCTTCCAGGGATACTGATGACAGGACAATGGTAAAAGTAAGAGGAGAACTTGTCACTGATCCCTCAGGAATAACATACCTGTACAGGGTAGACCCTTCCAGGGATACTGATGACAGGACAATGGTAGAAGTAAGAGGAGAACTTGTCACTGATCCCTCAGTTATAACATACCTGTACAGGGTAGGCCCTTCCAGGGATATTGATGACAGGACAATGGTAGAAGTAAGAGGAGAACTTGTCACTGATCCCTCAGTTATAACATACCTGTACAGGGTAGGCCCTTCCAGGGATACTGATGACAGGACAATGGTAGAAGTAAGAGGAGAACTTGTCACTGATCCCTCAGTTATAACATACCTGTACAGTGTAGGCCCTTCCAGGGATATTGATGACAGGACAATGGTAGAAGTAAGAGGAGAACTTGTCACTGTTCCCTCAGTTATAACATACAGGCCTTATTTTTTCAAAATCTGGCGTGAACGATTTACCGTTAGCGTGACCTTCGTTGCGCAACCTTTCACGTAACCGATCGGTTACGTGAAAGGTTACGTAAATTTTCGAAACAATTTGGAGCCACGTGTGGAAAAATCAAACCAGACACGGCTTACTCCAACTAAAACGTATTATTTCATTAATTATTTCATGCGAGTTCGGTGTTTATTATAAAAAATACGATTAGTTATGTGAAGATCGTCTACAAATGTAAAACAGAGCGTCATTTATTCAGAAAAGTTTGTTGAAACGCGTAAAACGCACCTTGTTTACAAGCTTCTGCAACGAAATCCCGGAAGCCCCTCCCCACGTTAAAGATATCAAATTGAAGGGCAACAACTCTTTCATTTCAACACAACCTTATTTCATATCACATAGTAAGAATGCGTCGATTTTATTGGGTGAAAATGGTCATGTGTTTCGAATCCTTCTCATTCAACCCCAATAAACCCGCGAAAATGCTGATCACCTGACGTAACCCGACTTCCTGATT
Organism: Hanleya hanleyi; assembly: GCA_036873755.1. Classification (NCBI taxonomy): domain Eukaryota; kingdom Metazoa; phylum Mollusca; class Polyplacophora; order Lepidopleurida; family Hanleyidae; genus Hanleya; species Hanleya hanleyi. The sequence continues at coordinate 3,301 of JAVTVY010038394.1, read as the reverse complement.
GGTCAAACTGCTTCAACTGCTCATTAACATAAAATATCGTTGAGTTACGAATTCGACGGGAGTCAAAATGTCTTTTGGTTTCGCTGAGGGAAGACACACGTCGCGTAAACAAAAGAATTTTTACCGATTCACTTGGAATGTTTAATAAATATTCAATATTCGTTATGCTACGAGTAACCAGGAATACATACCGTGACATCTATAAGAAGTTAGATGAGTTATTTAGTCGAGATGAAGCAAAACAGACCGTCCATCGGCATCGGTAGTATTCTGAACGTGATAAAATTCCTTACTTGAGTTTTACGGTACACTATTTTTGCCGAAATGCGATTCCTAAATATTTCTAAAGCTGTAAAATGCCAAATATGTTCTGAATGTATGTTCAGGGTTTCAAAATGATTTATTGTGCATCAAATAACATCCATTATTTCAATTTATTGGTCAATTCCAACGACCAGACAGTCGCCACTTCTCGGCAAATAGTTTTCAGTGCTGACCTATTTCCATCTGGGCATGCGTAATTGTCTGGCCAGTGAAAACGAAACCACTCCGACACGAACAATTTAGCTAGGCCATAAGCAATTCATGATTTATCAAACAACCACGGCCATGTAAATTAGCCTGCCAGTCGACAAAAGGAGAAAGAGAAAGTGGACGGTATACGCGGAAATATCGCTGTCGCCACTTTTTATTTATTTTCACTTTGTGCAGACAGACAATGCAGACTTGTGACTTGCTGGCAGATAAAATGCGCCCCACATGAACGGTAACCGTTTGCGTAAAATATGATTTGCGTAACCTTCACGTAACCTGAACATGCGTTCGCGTCAAAACATAAGGCCTGACATACCTGTACAGGGTAGGCCCTTCCAGGGGTATTGATGACAGGACAATGGTAGAAGTAAGAGGAGAACTTGTCACTTATCCCTCAGTTATAACATACCTGTACAGGGTAGGCCCTTCCAGGGATATTGATGACAGGACAATGGTAGAAGTAAGAGGAGAACTTGTCACTGTCTAAGGTAGCACTCATTAAGATCACTTTGAAATCTGCCCTCTTCTTCAGTATGTTCTTCAGTATGATCATCAAGAAGTCAGACTGCATCGTCCTCTCGTGAACCTGTGAAATAATTCCTTGAGTATGCAGTGTAGAGAAATTACCATGGCGTGGACAAGGGATACATGATCTGGTGTGAAATATGTATGTATTCTTATATAATGGTGACATAGTGCAAGCACCAATGTTAAAGTGTAGAGTGATCATCACACCCTACATTCAACTGCAGCAAACTGATGTGATGGTGGTCAGCCTGTGTGCATATTGTATTCATCAGATGAGGTAGTATTAGAATTGGCATTTCTTTCACATTCCTTCTTGGAATATGGGCAATATTTAGGGATATTCATTTCACAGGAAATGAGCCGTAATTCTGATACGTCTGTTTTATAGCCGGACATCTTGTACTTCGAGAAATCATTCAAATATGGGGAATGAAAGCTATTTTTCCAGTGAGGTAATAAGTTGTCAAGTTGTCTGTATCCTCTTCACTGACACTATTCTGTAATACTTGTACTGTATAATTATTCCCTATGCATTGCTCTTTAAATGTCATTAAATGTTTAATGGATTTAATCAGTTTAACACTGATATCATTGAAAAGGTGACACATGCACTGTAGGCTACAGTATTGTTTTTAGGAATTAAGTACCAAGAATGAGATCATTCAACTACATGTATTAGGTAGATATTGCTCACAACCCTAATGGGTAATATATCCTTGTCAATCCTGAAACATTTCTCTGATGTTACATAGTCCTGACTGAACCAGCAAACAGTGGAAAAAAAATATAAACTCCAATCCATCATGAGATATTGCACAGCTAAAATTTGTTCATTGGTTAATTTGAAATTTTGTAAGCAAGTTTGAAAATGCCATTGGCCTGTTAAGGAAACTGGAAGAACTTCAGCTACATATGGAATTTCTAAAATGGTTCACTGTTCAGCTTGGTATTCTCCATAGTTCATCATTTACATGGAATTCAGTTTCAAATTCAACATGAATTGCAGGCAAGCACCTAAAAGGTGCGTGGACCCCTCAGCCTGTTTTTTTTTTAGTCAAGTAGGATCAGGGCTGCATCTAGAGTCAATTTAGTTTTGGAAAACATATGGGCGCCCAAAACTCAAATGAAACAAAAAACGAAAGTGTTGTTGCTGTTCAATTTGAAAGGATTTCTGAAGGAAATACTCCTAGGAAAAGCTTCTGGGAGCCTCAATATCGATCCGATTGCATAGCTGGGTATTGAATTTCATGTTAATAAACCTCTGTTTTGTGATTGATCACAGGCTCTTTGCGCCGAAATTCACTTAAAAAGATAGTGCCACGGCACTGTAGCGCTCATCTGGCTATAACTGGAGAAAGTGGCTGCGAGAAATTTTTACTGAAGAACTGCAATAGATGAGTTTCTAACTTGCGTTGTCTCCCCTGAACAAAATGGCAACATAGTCGATTTCACAGGAGGTCAAGCTGCAAATTCATGATTGAAATTGGAGGTTATGGAATAAAGGCAATTATACCAAAATATAATGTGTGATTGTCAGTAAAGCTGTATAAGCAATAACCAGAACCAATTTTTATTATGTGATTGCAGTCGTTCGTCCGTCCGTCCACTTCGTGTCCGGACAGTACATTGGACAGTTTTTAACCTACATGTACGATTCCAATATTTTGTGGGTATATGCACCAGGGGGAGACATGTCGAGTACGAAATATGTGCGACTGGGTTGTTACGATGGCAATGAGATGTAACAGGACATTTTTTCCAATGAAAGTAATCTCTGGTGAGGTATGGCCTAACCAAGACATACCCCCATCTGTCTGCGAAGATGTAAAAGATAGTGCCACGGCACTGTAGGTCATCTGTCTGTAACTGGAGAAAGTAGTAAAATTTTTTACTAAAGAACTAGTAGATAGACGGGAACGTAACACCATTTGAGACTAACTATATTTATTCTACACGAGCTTTCGCAGATAAATCTGCTTCCTCAGGTGTAGAATAAATATAGTTAGTCTCAAATGGTGTTACGTTCCCGTCTAGCTACTAGTTTAATAGACTAACACGGCTACCCCACAAATCCTTACTAAAGAACTGCAATAGATGAGTTTCTAACTTGTGTTGTCCCCCCTAAACACTATAAAATGATCCATGCAGTTATTTCCTGAGATTTTATGATAAAGTTTCATGGGAAATTCAAGATGCGGCAATATTGGATTTTCGAACTGTATCTTGCACAACTGGACCA
>JAVTVY010038393.1:0-16191 GCA_036873755.1 Hanleya hanleyi | reverse complement strand
TATTCGAAACCGAGTGGTGCCGGGGTCTCATATCACCGATTTGATCAACGATACGGTGCGCTCTCGCAAACACTCTAATCCACCGGGCCGGGAAGCCTTTGCTCAGGGGTTGAAAGACACACACACCCCTCAAGAATTGGTGGGGAATCCTAACCGTTGGGTCTTTATGTAGCAGACCCTGCAATCGCCGAGTAGACCACCACCACCACCACCACCACCTTCTTGGGAACCGGAGTCACCCCCCAAAACACCACAACGACGAGCACCTACTTCGTCACCCCTTTTATCACCCCGCCCCCTGAAACTACGTAGCAAGTCACCGCCACGATCACGACGACGCGGTCAGTCGCCCAAGGCATGGGAGCCCTATTAACGCCAGGTGCAGAAGCAAGAAAGCTCAGTCGTCATGTTTTACCTCACGTTGCCCAGTAACAGTTCGCTCGATGTGTTTCCTGATAACACATTGGCCAAGTTTGTGACCCAATTACCGCAACCGTTGCATTTACCTGGACGGTGAGAATGTGGACTGGTGGATATTCAATACCCTTACTCGTGGTACAACGTGCGAGGAAAGGACGTGTGGTACGAGGTGACCTACGAGGGCAAAGTAAACCGACTGATTCTACCCGAAGGCCAATACGATACCCACAAGGCGTTCATAGAGGGTCTGACCACATTGTTGAATTATAAGTCTCTACGAGTGGTGACGAATAGTTCAAGACCCGTGAAATCCCATCCCTTCAAGAATCATGTGATCTTCGATTACAACGCACACAACGACAAGGCCTGTATCCTGCTCAGCCCCAACGTGGGTGTGGAACTCAGTCCTAGGCTACAGCAAATGCTAGGTCTCCCTTACGACATCTACGCGGGTCCAACTACCGACACAGGCGACGTTGTGATGAATATGAAAGTGGGTATGTACAGACTCTACTTCTACTCGGACGCGGTGGACAGCCATATTGTGGGCGATGTGAACACACCTCTATTACGGGTGATGCCTATTAGAAAGAAGTATGGCGATCAAGTCAACCAGAGTTTCAACCACATACTCTACCTGCCCGTACGACACACCGATACCAACACGATCACGGTGGATATAAGAGATGACACGGGAGGCCCGGTCGCATTCGAACGAGGGAAAGTGATGCTGACACTTCATTTCCGACAAGCACGTTCTCCTCACTTCGTATAATGTACTTGCCTTACCAGTGCCATACGGCCAGCTATGCCGACTACTACAAGAAACAAACGGGAGGTAGCTTGCCCATCTTTAGCGGTGCACGCATGCAACGAGGTCACGGGTTGGGTAACATAATGGGCAGCATCGTCAAAACGTTCTTGCTCTTGGTGACACGAGGAGTGAAAGTGGTAGGTAAACAAGCGGTACGCAGTGGAGTGCGAGTGGCCGGTGATGTCATGGAAGGAACGGCACCCCGACAAGCCTTGAAACGACGGGCCCAAGAAGCAGGCAGCGTCTTGATCGCCAAAGCCCTTAAAAGACAACCACGGGCACAGGGAAGAGTCATTCGACGACCGACACACCGACGACGCACACCCCGGAAGAAGAAGGGTAAGAGAGACATCTTCGCATAATGGCATTCATTCACTCCGAGTCGTGTCCGTCTACCAACAGTGAATTGGATTTGTGGACTATTCCACCCACACAGACCAGTGTCGCCGAAGGACGTTGGGTAGAACATCGGCCTCTGGCTAGCCTGACGGGCACGGGACAGCTGGAATTTACCATTGAAAACAAAGATACCGCCTACCTTGATTTGGCTCACACGTACTTGTACGTGAAAGCCAAAATAGTGGACAAAGACGGGACGCCCATCGGGAACGATGCGGTGGCAGGCCCGGTGAATCTTTGGCTACACTCCTTGTTCCAACAGGTGGATATCAGTCTGAACGATAAACTCATCAGTACGTCCACCAATACGTACCCGTACCGAGCCTACATCGAGACGCTGTTGTCCTACTGAGAAGATGCCCAAAAAACACACTTGCAAGCCTCGCTGTACTACGGGGGTATACCCGGAGCCATGGATGCCACCACCGTTGCCAATAATGGGTTCGGCCATCGCAGGCTGTTTACAACCGGTAGCCGGTCCGTCGATATGATGGGACGACTGCACGCCGATCTGTTCCTGCAAGACCGCTATATGATGAACGGTGTATCCATCAAGATCAAGTTGATCAAGTTTCGCCTTGATGTCCGATGGAGATGCCCCCAATTACATAATTTGCATAACCCCCTGAGCAGAGGATCATGGGTAAATTCAAGATGGCGGCCACGTGGGGTACCAGAAAAGTTATGTTTTTGTCACATTTCTTCAAAATTTCTGCTTTTCCGCGATGAAAAGTGGACAAAAACTATTTTATTTCACATGACATTAATATTTACTAATTTATCATGCAGTTTTTGCGGAGAAATTGCATAAATCAAAAATTCGGAAAATCCGACGGAAAAATCGACCAAAAATGCCCTTTTTGAAAATGACGTCACAGTGGACGTCATCAAGGCGGCCATCTTGGATTTTTTTTACATCTTCTGGTAGAGCTTTACCCAAGGGTATAGTGTGGTGAGTTTCGGCCCCCTAGCTCAAGGGACAAGAAAAATAATTAGGGGGGGGGTGGCATTTCGCCAGATAGGGTTAATATGATGCATAAACTGTCTACACAATTCAGTTCATTAATCGCCTGCAATGATTAACATAGTCGCTGTTATTTGCGTCGAAATCCCACTGATAAGAACCCAATTCGTTATTAGTAAATTGCCTATAATGGTATGTAGCTACACACGTTGACAGTTGGTATCGACTCCGACCGTGAGTAAACCCAGCCCATTGTGAACCTCGTCTTGATTGGTTCGCTGTTTATCACTGGACATGACCACTGTAGGTTTTCCTTCAGACCTACTGAGCGGAGCGGCATGATAGATCTTATTTTAATCAGACCGGGTTGCTCTATGCGTGATTATAGATTTACCAAAAACGATCACCTTGTTAGACTCTAGGACACACCTTATTTCCAAAATAAAGAAATGCCGTACGGATGCTCAACTTGTGATTACAGATGCACCAAAAACGGTGACCTTGTGAGACACACGAGGAAACACACAAGATGAAAACCGTGTGAATGTTCAATGTGTTATTATAGTTGCACCAATAACAGTGACCTTGTTAGACAACAACACTGGAGGAAGACACATGGATGATCAAACTACATACTGATTTCGCTTACAACCACAACTTTTCTCTTCTCGTGTGGGAGGTGCCAAACCACTCTGCAAACAACCCAAACGGAGTACTTTCCGTTGTCTGTACTGGAAACGTGGTCAGCTTTGCTTTATTGTATCCAGTACAGAACACGATGTCGCCAAGGTAACATTTTTTTTTTGTAAATTAATCGGAACATCCTAGATATGCATACAAAGTTGGTCATGATGTTATATAAAGATAACAACTGCGTATGTAATGTTGGAAAATGTCACCAGGAACATAAGGGTTTGTTGGAATTGACTACGTTTACTTGCTTTTAACCTGAGTGGATAAAAAACAAGGAATAGGCCTATTTTGGTTCGAACTCCCTCAACAGAATATAGCCACATGCATGTTCCTTGTGGTGTAATGTCGTTGAAATAATCGATTGCCTCGCGCGACATTTCCAAAATAAAGAAAAATAAAGAAACCAAATCTGGGAAACATCGTCCGTATGTTTACTATCTGGTTATGGATCTACTGATACATGCACATTGAGCTGTGTCCTAGCTTGCTCGTATCATGGGAAGGCAAGGAGAGGCGGAAAAAAAAGAAATATAAAACAATTCTGCTACGAAATGAGACAGAACCACTCCATTGTGTTTGAACAACAGAAGGTGGCTTGGCTTCATATTTCAGAACCAACCGAAGAAAAAAAGTGTGCCTCTGTGTGTTCAATGTGTTCCTAGGGATCTGCGGATAGGTGTTGTCTTGTTATACACACGAAGACGAGAAGAGAACGAGAAAAATGTTTGCAAATGGTGGACAGTGTAAATAGGTTTTCTTAACCGATGTTGGAAATTGAATGGCCCGGTAATGTTTATAATAATGCATATGGAAATGATCCGATACTAGTTATAGCGATGGTTCACCATTTACGTACCGTGTAAGATATTTCTTCCTGTAAATGATTCCATACCAGAAATGATTATATACTCCAGAAAGAGATAGGAACTGTTTTAAACTTTTCCCCGTGGTAATGTATCAATGAATGATAACTGATCAGTACCGGTATGGACATTATAAACTCCGTTATGGAGAAAACGTTAGAAATATTCCCCATGTACCTCTGAATTACGACCCTTATATGTCTGGGTAAGAGGAAGGAATGTTGAATGTGGGGGGGGGGGGGGGTATCACGGCATTCTCCCTTGGTTTGCTGATGGGTTAAGACATATTCTCCTAAAGACTAACATATGGTAATTGACAGTTTCCTGGTCTGCTGATGTGGTAAGACATATTTTCCAAAAGACTAACATATTGCAATTGACAGTTTCCTGGTTGGCTGATGGGGTAAGACATAGTCTCCTAAAGACTAACATATGGTAATTGACACTTTTCCTGGTTTGCTGATGGGGTAAGACATATTCTCCTAAAGACTAACATATGGTAATTGACAGTTTTCCTGGTTTGCTGATGGGGTAAGACATATTCTCCTAAAGACTAACATATGGTAATTGACAGTTTCCTGGTCTGCTGATGGGGTAAGACATATTCTCCTAAAGACTAACATATGGTAATTGACAGTTTTCCTGGTTTGCTGATGGGGTAAGACATATTCTCCTAAAGACTAACATATGGTAATTGACAGTTTTCCTGGTTTGCTGATGGGGTAAGACATATTCTCCTAAAGACTAACATATGGTAATTGACAGTTTTCCTGGTTTGCTTGATGGGGTAAGACATATTCTCCTAAAGACTAACATATGGTAATTTCTGACAGTTTCCTGGTCTGCTGATGGGGTAAGACATATTCTCCTAAAGACTAACATATGGTAATTGACAGTTTTCCTGGTTTGCTGATGGGGTAAGACATATTCTCCTAAAGACTAACATATGGTAATTGACAGTTTTCCTGGTTTGCTGATGGGGTAAGACATATTCTCCTAAAGACTAACATATGGTAATTGACAGTTTCCTGGTCTGCTGATGGGGTAAGACATATTCTCCTAAAGACTAACATATGGTAATTGACAGTTTCCTGGTTTGCTGATGGGGTAAGACATATTCTCCTAAAGACTAACATATGGTAATTGACAGTTTCCTGGTTTGCTGATGGGGTAAGTCATATTCTCCTAATTCCTCCCCTTTCACACCGGTGTTGGCTATATTCTCATTATTACTGACAGCGTTGGTCTTCAGACAGATGAAAAGTTTATAGAGATGGTCGGTATGAGCAATCACACTCCGTGTTTATGTTGAAGATTCAACATGTGAATGTTTACTGTTTTATATTACTTATTGTTATACCCCCCAGTCTATCAGAATGAGTATAAAAATATTCCGAACAAACTTATTTTTTGTAGCGATGCTCCTAGTTGAAATTCTTAAGAATTTTTCAGAAATAAAGATGATCGAATTACATGTATTCTGAAATTGATTCAATTAAGAACCTGGGCTATGCAGAATAGTAGTATATAGCCGTGATTTAAAGTCACATTTTGCCGGGGGGAGGTAATTCTGTTTGCACTTTTTTGATTTTTGACAAATTTCGGGTTATCTCCCTTGATTCGAACATTTGCGTGTTTTCACAGAATAAATAAATAAATAAAAAGCGGAACACGGACTCATACAATATACGGGGAAATGCCTGTATGGGTATATCCCCATACTAGCTATATGGGGGGGGGAGGGGTGGTCAATTATTTTGTGGGTGTTACTATGGGTTGTGGGGTCTCGTTTTTCTCGTCTCGCCGAGAAAATGACAATGGGAAGTGACCCGGAGCGAATCGGTGAAAGTTTGGGGAAAAAGTCACCAAGGTCTGTATATATGTGCATACAGCCCAATACTGGCTATATGGGGGAGGGGTTGTGTCGCCAAGAAAATCACAATAGGAAGGGTTTGGAAGCGAAACGGTGACATTTTTGGGAAAAGTCACCGGTGTATAGCCCCATATAGTGCCACACTGGCTATATGGGGGGAGGGGTAGTCAAATGTTTTTTGTGGGCTTCACTATGGCTTGTGGGGTCTCGTTTTTCTCGTCTCGCCAAGAAATGACTCTGGGAAGGGTCCCGGAGCGAATCGGTGAAATTTTGGGAAAAAAGTCACCAAGGTCTATATATATGTGCATATAGTCCACTACTGGCTATATGGGGGGAGGGGTTGTCAAAAATTTTTTGTGAGCTTTACTATGGGTTGTGGGGTCTCCTTTTTCTCGTCTCGCCAAGAAAATCACAATAGGAAGGGTTTCGAAGCGAAACGGTGATTGTTTTGGAAAAGTACTGGGTAGGTCTGTATATAGGCTCATATAGTCCATACTGGATATATGGGGGGAGGGGTGGTCAAATTTTTGGTGGGCTTTACTATGGGTTGTGGGGTCTCGTTTTTCCCGTCTCGCCATTTAGAACACGATGGGAAGGGTCCCGGAGCGAACCGGTGAAACTTTTGGAAAAAGTCACCGAGGTCTGTATATAGGCCTATAGGATGTCTATGGGGGGTATATATGTCCATCTTGGGAAATTCACACACGTTCATTGTGATATGGGTTGTTTGGATTTGTTTTTCTCATCCCGTCATTTAGAACACGATGGGGAGGGTTTCGAAGCGAAACGGTGAAATTCTTGGAAAAAGTTCACTGAGGCCTGGGTAGTCCCATAGGCCTATACTGCATGGCTATGGGGGTATAGGCTCATACTGGGTGGACGTTTTGGGGTCTAGGTGAGCCCCTAATGATCCTATGGTGTCGTGAGATTCTGCATGCGCAGTCTGGCCGTAGTATAGAAAGCAGGCATTTTTGGGGGGTGTGTGGGTGTGTGTTTGGGGTAGAGATGGACCGGTATGGGTCCGAATGTGTCTTGGAAGGTGTCAAAGTGAAGCTTGTGTGGGGTAGAGTCAGAATGGCGTGTTTTAAATGCAAGTCGCGTCAATCTGCGCATGCGCAGTTTGTTGTAGTAAGCAAAATGGCCATTTTGGGGGTGCGTGGAGGTGTATTTGGGGTAGAGAGGGACCATCCTTGGTCCGAATGCGTCCTGGGAGGTGTCATTTTGTAGCTCTCGGGGTGTACATCTCCATTTTAGGGATGTTCGCTTCATCTGTGACGTCATCCGTGACGTCGTCCGCACGAGTAGTAGCGAAAGTGACCATTTTAAGGAAATGCAGGAAGGTATTTTGGGTAGGACCATCCTTGGTCCGATTGTGTGGTGGGAGATGTCATTTTGTAGCTCTCGGGGTGTAGACCCCGATTTGAGGGATGTTCGCGTCGTCTGTGACGTCATCGGTGACGTCATCAGTACGAGTAGTTACGAAAGTGAGCATTTTAGGGAAGTCCAGGAAGGTATTTTAGGTAGAGAGGGACCATCCTTGGTCCGATTGTGTTGTGGGAGGTGTCTTTTTATAGCTCTCGGGATGTAGACCCCGATTTAAGGGATGTCCGCGTCATCTGTGACGTCATCAGTACAAGTAGCAGCGAAAGCGGGCATTTTGGGGCAGTGAAGGATGGATTAGTAGTATAAAAGCGCATTTCGAGCCCTATTGACCTTGCGGCGCAATGCACAATGTGTGTATGTGTGGGTGTATATGCGTGTGGATGTGTATACGTCTGCGTGTATATGTGTGTGTGTGTGTGTGTGTTGGTGCGTTTGTGTGTGTATGTGTGTGCGTGTGTGTGTGCATGTGTGTGTGTGTGTAGGTATGTGTGTGTGTATGCATAGGTGTGTGTTGTGTATGTGTGTGGGTGTGCGTGAATGCGCGTGTGTGTGCGTGTAGGTGTGTATACGTCTGTGTGCGTGTGTATGTGTGTGTAGGCGTGTGCTTGTGCGTGTATATGCGTGAGTATGTGATTGTATGCATCTGTGTGTGTGTGTTTGTGTAAGTGTGTGTGTGCTTGTCAGTGTGTTCACGCGTATATGTGTGCGTGTGTATGACTGTATGTGTGTATGCGTCTCTGTGTATGTGTGTGTGCGCGTGTACGTGTGTGTGTATGCCTGCGTATGCGTGTGAGTATGCATGTGTATGTATGTCTCTGTGTGTGTGTGTGCTTGTGAGTGTGTACGCGTGTGTGTATGCGTGCGTGTGTATATGCGTCTGGGTATACGTGTGTGTGCGTGTGCATGTGTGTATGCATGTATGCCTCTGTGTGTGTAAGTGTGTGCTTGCGAGTGTGTTTCTTAGATCGGAGCTCTTGGAGCTCAAAGCCTGTGGAGCTCAGAGCTCGGAAGTGACATTTGCATATGGCCTCTGTGAGGTCACTTGCTTCGTTCACGTGACTGGAATTGAGCTTGATTTGGCAAGTGCAGCAGTTTCATTATTGCCCATTCCTATATTTAAAGACTCTACTCACCTCACCACAATACACCCACCACCGATCTACTCCACTAACACCACCACCGCACACCACCAACACCACCACCAACGCCAGCTCAACGCCACCATCAATTTATCGTCAACGCCACACCAACGCCACAGTCGCCACTAGCCGGGCGTCAACGCCCGGTGGTGGTGGTGGTGGTGGTGGCTGAACTGACCTTGACCCCGGCGCGCAGTGTAAAGGTTTCTACCGTGCGGTGGAAACCTTTGCGCGCCGGGGTCAAAGGTCGTTCCGGCCACACCGACCACCACCACCGGACGTTGACGCCCGGTGGTGCGTTGGTGGCGTTGATGGTGGCGTTGGTGGCGTTGGTGGTGGTGTTGGTGGTGTGCGGTGGTGGTGTTGGTGGAGTCGGTGGTGGTGTGTGTGGTGGTGGTAGAGTCTTTAAATATAGGAATGAACATTGTGGAAACCTTTGCGCGCCGGGGTCAAAGTTCAGTTCCGGTCACGTGAACGGAAGCGAAAGTGACCTCACAGAGGTCATATGCAAATGTCACTTCCGAGCTCTGAACTCCACAGGCTTTGAGCTCCAAGAGCTCCGATCTAAGAAACACACTCGCAAGCACACACACTCGCGAGCACACACACAGAGGCATACATGCATACACACATGCATACACACACGCACACGCACGTATACCCAGACGCATATACACACGCACGCATACACACACGCGTACACACTCACAAGCACACACACACACACACAGAGACAAACATACACATGCATACACACACGCATACGCAGGCATACACACACACGTACACACACACACACACATACACAGAGACGCATACACACAGTCATACACACGCACACATATACGCGTGAACACACTGACAAGCACACACACACACCTACACAAACACACACACACACAGATGCATACAATCACATACTCACGCATATACACGCACAAACACACGCCTACACACACATACACACGCACAGACGTATACACACCTACACGCACACACACGCGCATTCACGCACACCCACACACATACACAACACACACCTATGCATACACACACACATACCTACACACACACATGCATGCACACACACACACAGACACATACACACAGACGCAGACACACAGGTAAACAGACACACACACACACACGAGTGAGTGAGTGGTCATATTAGGTCGTTTGTACACCAGGTCATTGAGTGCACTTGACCTGCATCCTTTTCATGTTGTCGGATCATGTTTAGACATGTTGGGGTATGACGTCACTTTCGATGTGAATTGAAGGAAAGGAGATGGTACTGACCTGTTTGTGGGGGTTCGTTTGTGTGTGCTAAAAATAGATCACCAGCTAGCGTGCTATACAAGGGAAGCGGCCTGGTCGTTTCATCAGACACTCTGTCAACCACCAAGATGTTCACTTGTACTACGTGCTCGAAAGCATTCACTCGTCTGCACGACTTGCGCCGCCATGAGGCTACCAAGCACGAAGGAACTGCCCGGCATAGCTGTACGATATGTACACTGTCGTTTCAGCGCCCAGATCATTTACAGCGCCACACACGTGCACGCCATGAAGTACCCAAGCGTCCATGCGAAGAATGTGGTCGGATTTTCAAACTGACCAGTCAGTTGTTGCGACACCAACGCACACGACACCCTGTTCTGCAGTCACGTTTGCAGGTAGAAGAGTCCGTAGGCACCAGTATCGAGAAAGCGGGAACTCCCACCCATCGCACGAGGGTTGAAGATGATGATGTCGCCCTAATTCAACAGTCAAATTGCGACGACAAGACATTGGGCCAGATTTTGCACGACGAGGAGAGCAAAGTACACTTCGTGGACGAACCCATACATGTTCCTAGCGATCTGTTACACGAACACCATCCAGTGAGTGACATCTATCGGCGCCATTGGCACATGATCCGGCACTGTTTCTACCGTCATCGCCCCATTCAAGATATCTACAATTTCCGACTGACCAACCTCACCCGCCTACGCAGCTACGTGAAAGCCATCTTCAACGATCAAACTACGGCCTTCAAGTTGAATCTGGCGTTTGGTTATGTGCTGCAGCATAAGGACACAGACCAAGCCCGATATTTTTACCCGAGCAGTAACATCCGGGTATTTGACCAACCGTTTACCATCATTAACCGGGCGTCGCTAGAGGCGATGCTGGAGAAACTGGACACCGTGGATCCCTTGGAATGGGCCCAACAACAACGCCCCAACACACAATGGGTCGTAGAGAGGGTGACCAATGTCACGTTTTTCGTTACCAAGCTGACCGACCACCCCCATCGGGTGAATGTGCCACCCTTGCACTGATGAATACCATAGCATGCAATACATACTCTATATGTCTGGTCCTCGACTTGGGGTAGAGTGTGCTAAAAATAGATCACCAGCTAGCGTACTATAAAAGGGGAGCGGCCTGGTCGTTTCATCCGACTCTGTCAAACACCAAGATGTTCACTTGCACAACTTGCCAGAAGCTGTTTACTCGTCTAGATAATTTACGACGCCACGAGGCCTCCACCCACAACGATGCTCGGTATACATGTACAACCTGCGCACGGTCGTTCAATCGGGAGGATGTTTTACTGCGCCATGAAAGCTCACTCCACGAGGGTGCGAAGGAACAATGTTATGAATGTGGTCGGCTTTTCAAACGACCCAGTCAGTTGCTGCGACAACAACGTTTGATTCATAGTTCATCACCACGGTATGAGCGACAACCTTCTACTGAAGAGGAGCCGTGGAAGGTCAGACCCAGTGAAGATAAGCCCGGGGAATGCCACTGGTGATGCGATGACGGAGAGTCTGTCAATACCCACAGTTCAGAAGAGCCTGGATATCCAGCCGGACCCCAGCATTACTGCTCCCAGTCATTCGCCTGACAACATCGAACATTTTATGGTCGAGCCCATAAATGTTCCCAGCGATCTCTTACAGGACAACCATCCAGTGAGTGACGACGATCGGGGCCATTGGTCCATGACACGGTACTGTTTCCACAAACATCGCCCTATTGAAGATATCTACAATTTCCCACTGACCAAACTCACCCGTTTACGCAGCTACGTGGAAGCCATCTTCGAAGATCAAACTACGGCCTTCAAATTGAATGTCGCTTTCGGGTACGTCTTACGTCACAAAAAGACGGACCAGTTACGGTATTGTTACCCCAGTGCCAACAACCTTGTGTTTGACCTGCCGTTTACCATCATTCACCGGGCGTCGCTAGAGATGATGCTGGCCCAAGTGGAACAATTGGATGCCTTGAGATGGGCACATCGTCAACGCCCCAACACACAATGGGTGGTAAAGAGGGCAACCAATGTTACGTTTTTCGTGACCAAGACGACCAATCAACCCATCGGGTGAATGCGTCACCCATGCACTGATGAATACCACAACATGCCGTACATACTCTCTATGTCTACATGCTGATCGTTGACTTGAGCTCAGTAAACACTTGTGCCTGATGTGACGATGCGTTGAATAATAAAACATGGTGTTTGATATTTCAATTTGTTTTGCTGTGAACATACTAAACATACCCAGGGTGGCTCCCCCAGCCTGGGTATGATGTAAAATTTGGGGATAATAAACTATATGACAAAAACTTCTTGTTGTTCTCTCATGTGTCATCCTTGTTGTTGTTGTTCTCTCTCCGGGGCTCTTAGAACTCGGCGCATGCACACACGCACCCAGACACACAGACGCATACACACACACACACACACACACACGCATCAGACGCATACACACACACACACACACGTACGCACACATGCACACACACACGCACACACACACATACACACACACGTACACGCAAGCACACATGCACACAGACACACAGACGCATACACAGACACACAGACGCATACACACACACACATGCACGCACACACACACACACACAGACGCATACACACACACACACAGACGCCTACACACACACATGCATACTCATTGCGCAATGCGCCGCAAGGTCAATGGGGCTCGACATGCGCTTTCATACTACTAATCCATCCTTCACTGCCCCAAAATGCCCACTTTCGCTACTACTCGTAATGATGACGTCACTGATGACGTCACAGATGACGCGGACATCCCTCAACTCGGGATCTACATCCTAAGCGCTACAAAATGACACCTCCCACGACGCATTCGGACCAAGGATGGTCCATCTCTACCCCAAATACCTTCCTTCCACTGCCCCAAAATGTCCACTTTCGCTACTACTCGTACTGATTACGTCACTGATGACGTCACAGATGACGCGAACATCCCTTAAATCGGGATCTACACCCCGAGAGCTACAAGATGACACCTTACACGACGTATTCGGACCAAGGATGATCCCGCTCTATCCCAAATACCTACCTGCACTGCCCCAAAATGGTCACTTTACTTACTACAACCAACTGCGCATGCGCAGATTAACGCGACTTGCACTTAAAAACACACCATTCTGACTCTAACCCACACAAGCTTCACTTTGACACCTGCCACGACCTATTCGGACCCATAGCGGTCCATCTCTACCCCAAACACACATCCACATACCCCCCAAAATGCCTGATTTCTCTACTACAACCAACTGCGCATGCGCAGATTGACGTGACTTGCATTTAAAAACACGCCATTCTGACTCTACCCCACACATGCTTCACATTGATACCTCACACGACCCATTCGAACCGTGAATAGCCCATCTCTAACCCAAAAACACACCCACATACCCCCCAAAATGCCTACTTTCTATACTACGGGCCAGGCTGCGCAGGCGCAGACTATTGAACACGGACGAACCATTAGTGTAGTCAAGTGCTCCTCCACGAGAGCTTCAAAATAAGACCTCACTCGACCCCATTGGACCATTAGGGACTCACCTAGACTCCAACATGTCCACCCCGTATGGGCCTACACACCCATAGCCATGCAGTATAGGCCTATGGGCCTACCCAGGCCTCGATGACTTTTTTCAAAAATTTCACCGATTCGCTCCGCAACACTTCCTATCATGTTCTACATGACGAGACGAGTAAAACGAGACCCCACAACCCTACCGCAAATGTATAGAAGTGGGTTTCCCAGTAGGATAAACATTGAACCTATACCCCAGTATGGGACTATATGGGTCTATATATGGGTCTCGGTGACTTTTTTCAAAAATTTCACCGTTTCATGCCGGGACACTTCCTATCATGTTCTAAATGACGAGACGAGTAAAACGAGACCCCACAACCCTACCGCAAATGTATAGAAGTAGGTTTCCCAGGGGGACAAACATTGATCCTATACCCCAGTATGGGACTATATGGGGCTATATCGTACTTTTTCAAAAATTTCAACGATTCGCTTCGCGACAGTTCCTATCATGTTCTACATGACGAGACTAAGAAAACGAGACCTCACAAATGTCGAGAAGTAGGTTTCCCAGGATGGTCCTATACTCCCCATACCCCATATAGGCATTTTCGCGTAATTTAGGATAAAGTCCGTGTTCCGTATTTTTTCAGGACAAAATTTACATGCACCCACCCATGCTTGAAATATACTTCACTTTGATACCTCATACAACTCCATCGGCCCATTAGGGCTCCCCTAGCTCCAAAACGTCTAGCAGGACCCATACAAGGTCCAGTTTTCGACACTAGGTGACCACATCCCGACGAAATGGCCAGTTTTCGACACCGGATGTGCCGCCATCTTGAGCATACGTGCCGCCATCTTGGATATGGCCCATAATGCACGGGGTCAAAATACTCGCTTCTGATTGGCTGACAGCTCTGTGACGAATTTGAAATACTCGCTTCTGATCGGACGAGAGCTCCGCATTGCGTCTGCGCATGCGCAGAATGATATTCCTACCGCACACCCAACCCATCAGATGCCCCTTCACGAATGCTTCACTTTGATACCTCACTCGATCCCATTGGACCATTTGTGGCTCCCCTAGCTCCAACACGGCTATTTCCATACCCTTCGGCCACCGCGCATGCGCAGAATGCCGATACTTCAACGCCACACCCAGCCCATCAGATGCCCCTTCACGAATGCTTCACTTTGATACCTCACTCGATCCCATTGGACCATTTGTGGCTCCCCTAGCTCCAACACGGCTATTTCCATACCCTTCGGCCACCGCGCATGCGCAGAATGCCGATACTTCAACCCCACACCCAGCCCATCAGATGCCCCTTCACGAATGCTTCACTTTAATACCTCACTCGATCCCATTGGACCATCAGGGGCTCCCCTAGCTCCAACACGGCTATTTTCATACCCTTGGGCCAGCGCGCATGCGCAGAATGCCGATATTTCAATCCCACACCCAGCCCATTAGATGCCCCTTCACCTAAGCTTCACTTTGATACCTCACTCGACCCCATTGGTCCATTAGTGACTCCCCTAGCTCCAACACGGCTATTTCCACACGGTTGGTCCACACGAGTTGTCTCCCTTGCGTTAGTGTGTGCAGATGGCGCTGTGGTTAGGATCGACGCCGTGATGTGGCAAGGGCGTCCCCACACCATCCTGGAGCCGCCATTTTGTTTGTTGATTTTCTGCGGAGATACACGGGACAATAAACACTCGACCCTAGGGTGGTACAGATGCTAGACTGATCCTATTAACATGGTACGACACCTATAGATTATGTTTATTACTAGGACGTCAGCGAAATACTAGTACCCATCCTCCGCATGGCAGAACTGTACAACCCAGAACAAGTCTAGACATGCCTTGATCACGTGATCGTCATGGGAAACCCCCACTGGGGAATCCCCCACTGGGAAACCCCTCCGCACTTCCTCCGCAAATCTGCGCAGAAACACCTGCGCACTCGTCAAAATGTGGTCTGTAATAGACTTTCTCTACTACTCACTATCCACCATTTCCAAAGATTGTTTTCCCGTTCTCTTCTCGTCTTCGTATGTATAACAAGACCAGAGCTATCCGCAGATCCATAGCAACACACTGAACATACACAGGCCACCGGTTTTTCTTCAATTTGTTCTGAAATGTGGATCTAGGCCATCTTGTCTAGTTCAAACACAATGGAGTGATCCTCTCTTATTTCGTAACAATTCCTAGGACTGTTTTATATTTCATTGTTGTGTGTGTGTTGTTGTCTGTCCGCGTCTTTCTCATACGTTGAATATTCAAGAACACAGCTGCATGTACATCAATCAGTAGATTGATAATCAAACAGTTTCCATGTTCTGAGTATTCTGTTTATTATTTTTCGGAACCAGAACGCAATGTCCGGAACACTTGGTTGACAAATTACAGTGTTAGAAGAAACCTCCAGTTATGTATTCTATTTCTCCCCTTGTACCACACACCGACTCCGTCGCGAAGACGCCTTTTCAGCTCTCAACTCACTGGAAGTTTGTCAAGATGGGATGCAAATTGTGTTATAATTCTGATCAGGGGATTTAATGGACTACAATCACAGAGAGATATTATATTTGTTCTGTAAATGTCATCGAGTCTTTGTGGACCAAAAATAATTAAAGTTCTCAAGTCGCCTCTGCCACCTAATGACAAGTTCGTTACGTATACTTGGCGCATCAAGTTGCTGTTTGTCTGTCTCTCTGCCCGATCATCACACCCAAGTGTCTGATACTT
>JAVTVY010038392.1:0-17278 GCA_036873755.1 Hanleya hanleyi | reverse complement strand
AAAGATATTCCGAGAACGTGAGCAAGTACAGATCCACAAGTTTTTACCCCCCTCCCCTCCCCCAAATTTTTCTCAACGGATTTACACAGATCTCAGAAACGTTATTTTTGCGAGAAGAAAGACGGAAGATTCTCATGCCTGTGTATTTTATTAACATCTCACGTTTTGTTGTCTGATTGTTATTGGACCAACTCATTCATACAGGAGGGATGTTGGTCAACTTGTAATACTGGATAAGATCCCTTAATTTGATACAATTTCTTGCAATGTTTCATTCAGAGCATAGACAAATAGAAATAGATAATGTGGAATAGGAAGAGATGCCATGTTTGAGCCCACAGATCAACAAGGTCAAACTAAAACACCTACTATTCTATCGTGGTATATTTCTTAATTCTACTCTGCATGTTTTCAAGGTCCTATTGTTTGTTTTCAAGGCACCATAATAATAATACACAGACACACTAATTTTCTGAGATTTCTTACAATTTCAAACTCCGGTATCCAATGCCATTTTTCAATCAAGGATGAGAATTATGTTTATAGTATTTGAAGTTTTGCATCGGATACCTATCTCACCTTGATCAATGAAATCCACAACTTTTCCGAAATCTGTCTCTTTCATGTTTCTGGATGTTAATGCCGGGGTTCCAAAACGAAGTCCACTTGGTTTGAGAGCACTCTTATCCCCCGGACATGTGTTTTTATTGCATGCCACACCAATCTCCTCCAAAACTTTTTCAGCACGGGCGCCATCCAAATTCATAGGCCGCAGATCTACTAGCATCAAGTGATTGTCAGTTCCGCCTATTCAAGAAATTTCATTTATCTCGGTTATTCATATTCAACCCCCTATAGAAACATTTTTATTATAGAAATGAAATGGAAAAGGCAAACAATAGAGCATGAATTTTGATGTAGAGTTACCTCCCCATACATGAACAGCAACCAAGATTTACCTCGCCTTCAAACAAATATCTTTTGCAAAAGCTGGTTTAAACATAATGCACTCCTGATGAATATTAGCCAAAGCACTTACTTGATCCTCCTGAAGGCCATACAAAGTTAAATTGTTTCTCAAGTTCTGCTGGATCTATTCCTTATACCGTCAAACCCTTTTCATTCATATTTAATATCGGAAAAATAAAACTACTGCTGCTGCATCTCTGATTTGTATTCTGATCCTTTTTTAAACAGGGAAAAGTTCTTGTGTCAGTTTATCAAGATATTCAAGTATCTTTGCACAGACCTACTTAGAGTATAGCCCTTTCCGGAAAGTGTCTGATCTCCCCCTGAATAACTGCCGCTCTTTAAGGTTAGAGGTATGAAAAACTGCTTCCGGTAAGTAGTCGCCTCAGTTTCACTTTTACCAAAGGCACCCGCAATTATTTGGTATAATATATTGGCCAACTATTCGAGAATATTTGTTTGAAAAACTATTTTGTTTATATTTTCTGCATGAACCAATAGATCTTGTATATGTGTAAATTATAAAGATAATTTTCTTAAAACAAATAGACTATTTAAGTAGGCCTACTAAAATTAATTGTGAGGGCCTTTGGTACGTACCGGAAGTTCTCTGCACCAATACGCCCCTGGTGGAACAAGGGAGATAAAACCCTTTCCGAATTGGGCTATACACCGGAAGAGAATTTTGCAGCAAAGATGACAGACGTATGATTGCACCAATAAATCAATGGGTAGCCTTGTATGAAAGATGAAGCTAGGCATCTGTTGAGAAAGTGAGATATAACCATCAGCTTTCTCCTCGCAAAGAAAGGTTTTAATGGTTCAATACTAGTGAATCTAGAATGACAAATAGGCCTTGCTTTTCACCGCAATCTACAGGTATCCAAACAGATTCCACCATCCAACGCTATGCGAATCCAAAGCTATGATTCCTTTTCAGGTTGCTAAAGGTTTACATGAATCTGTTGGGATTCCCATGATTTTGCGAGAGTGCTGATGAGAAAAGTAAGCCCTGACAAATCTTTGCTACTTTATATACCTGTAACCACTGTATAGCCCTTCTCTACGAACCGTTTGCTCATAGCCTGGGCATTAGCAACAGTCTGTTGTTGATAAGCTTTGAACTCTGGTGTCTTTGCCTCCTTCAGTGCAACAGCTACAGCTGCAAATGCAAGATAGGGTACAATATACCTGATCCCAACTTTTCAAGCCATCGCGAAGCCAATAAAGCGAAGGTTTTGTTGCCGACTGTTTTTGGACAGTGACAAATCACATGCTTATCGCCAATAGCTCACCCTTCCTGTAAAAGACAGTGCCGCTCATCAGTGAATGTTAAAATTAGTCATTTGTTTCAGCTCTAGAGAAATAGCAAGGTAGGACTTGCCTCCGATCTGATGATCATGTGGTCCCTCCTGTCTGATGGTTATGCGGTACCCCCTGTAAAACAAATCTTACATCCTAACTAATGGTTAGGTGGTCCCTCTTTTAAAGCCCGCCCCCCCCCGTCTTACCTCCTTTCTGATGGTTATGTGGTCCCCCGTCCCCCCCCCCTCCAGTCATACCTCCCATCTGACAGTTATATGGTACCCACTGTAGACTGAATCTTACATTTTATCTGATGGTTATGTGGTCCCCCCCACCTCCAATCTGATGGTTATGTGGTCCCGCTGGTCTTACCCCCTATCTGTCTAACCCCTCATCTTATGGTTATGTGGTCCCTCTGGTCTTACCTCCTTATCTGATAGTTATGTGGTTCCGCCCCCCCCCCCCTCTGATCTTCCCTCCTATCTGATGGTTATGTGGTCCCCCTCTGGTCTTACCTCCTATCTGATGGTTATGTGGTCACCCTGGTCTCACCCCCTATCTCAGGGTTCCCACGGACCCATAGCCAAAATATAGGGACATAATGGCCAAAATATAGGGCAAATATAGGGCAGAAAACAGGGCATTTCAGTCACCAACAGGTTTAATTACTTGTTAATAAAATCTCATAGGATCAGAGTTTTTATCCAAAAACAACCTGTACTCATCACTGGGACAAGGTAGTAAAGAAGAAACACAGTACACAGTTTGGACACTTTCGAAGTTGTTATTTATGAGTATTTAAATAAGCCAACTATTTGTGTATATGTATCACAATAAATACAAGCTCAGAGCTGCAAATTGGTCAAATTTGAGAAAATATAGGAAACAAGAGCCCAAAGGGCTTTAATATACGCCCGTATATCTGGAATTACAGTGGTCCAAATTTCAAGGTTGTTTAATAGCCTTGATTCCAATTGGTAGCTAGCAACCCAGAGAAAGGTCTACGATTTTGTGCTTCTGAGAATGTAACATATATCACATCTTATATTGAATGATAAACTAAAATGGGCTTAACTTTTGGCAGAAACAAGAGCCGAGAGCTCACATATCCTACACTGAAATCGACAATAGTCAAACACAAGAAAATAGTAGTTTTCCTGCACATGGATTCCTTTCAGGTGAGAAAATTGTTCATAAAGGAAGAAAAATGTGAAGAAAGTGATGAAGTAAACCTTTGTTCTTGAGTTAACAAACAGGTATAAGTTCATAAAGGACCCCTCTCCTCGTTAAATTAGTAAATGTACGGTTTTTATTTCACAACAGTTTAACTGAATGTAGCTGTTTCTTACATGTATCAAACATAGGAGACAACTCCACAGGACAAATGCCATATACATGTAGGGGAGACAACTCTGAATATTCCAACCTAACGCATATAGTTAGCTAAACTTGATTCAGTTTTGGGGGACTGTGACCTTGACTTTTGACAAATTGATCTCAAAATGAATATGGCTCCTCTTTGCCATGCGAGTAAGGTATACATAAAGTTTGGTACCAATCCATACCTTGAAACCAGAGATATCGCATGGACAACAAATGTTAATGAATGCCTGGACAGAACGCAATATCGCATTACATGACCTCTTTGGCAGGCATATGAAAATGTTTCTTTTAGTGATTTCTTGATTTGGGGTTCACAATGACCTTGACCTTTGACCCACATTTTGGTATGTAACACATCGTGTCATTTAATGTATCTACTGCCACAAAAAAAGTTTTTTTTAATGATTTCCTGATTTTGGGGTCACAGTGACCTTGACCGTTGACCTGAATTTTGGTACATGACACATTGCCTTCCCTCAGTGTATCAACGGACACAAAAATCATGATTTTTAACAATTTCATAATTTTGGGGGTCACAGTGACCTTAACCTTCGGCCTTGACCTACATTTTGGTATGTGACACATCATGTCCCCCTAACATATCTACTGACACAAAAAAGTAATTTTTAAAAATTTCTTGATTCTGGGGTCACAGTGACCTTGACCTAAATTTTGGTACATGACAAAATCGTCTCCCCTGAATATATCAATGGACACAAAAAATCATGATTTTTAACAATTTCATGATTTTGGGTCACAGTGACCTTGACCTTTGACCTTGACCTACATTTTGGTATGTGACACATCGTGTCCCCCTAATGTATCTACTGATACAAAAAAAAAGTTATTTTTAATAATTTCCTAATTTTGGGGACAGTGACCTTTAACCTTCAACCTTGACCCAATGTTTGGTATGCAACACTTCATTTCCCCCTATTGAATCCACTCACAATTTTTTTTTTAATGATTTCCTGATTTTTCGGTACCACTGACCTTTGACCTTGATCTACATTTGGTATGCAACACATCGTTTCCCCCTACGGCATCCACTCACCAAAAATTAGAACTGTAGATAGAAAACTATCAATGATCAATAATTTCCTGATTTTAGGCAACAGTGACCTTTGACCTCTGACCTCGACCTGAATTTCGGTACGCGACACATCGTCTCCACCTGATGTATCCACTCACAAAAAATTGCAACTGTGGATAGAAAACATTCAGAGATATAGACCGGACACGAACACTTCAGTGATTTCCGGTTTTTCAGGCCAGTGACCTTTGACCTCTGACCTCGACCTTCATTTTTGTATGCGACACATCGTCTCCCCATAGGGTATCCACTCACCAAAAATTGGAACTGTAAATAGAAAAGTGTTCCAGATATAGACCGGACACGGGGGACGGACAGACGGACGGGCGTATAAAAATAGGGGAGAGCAGAAAATATAGAGGAAAATAGGACCAGTGGGAGCCCTGCTATTTGTCTTACCCCCTATCTGATGGTTATGTGGTCCTCCCTGGTCTAACCTCCTATCTGATGGTTATGTGGTCCCCCTGTAGACCGAGTCTTCCTCCTATCTGATGGTTAGGTGGTCCCCCTGTAGACCGGGTCTTGCCACCTATCTATGATGGTTATGTGGTCCCCCCTGGTCTTACCTCCTATCTGATGGGTATGACGATGTGGTCCCCCCTGGTCTTACCTCCTATCTGATGGTTATGTGGTACCCCCTGTAGACCGGGAAATACCGTCTCATTTATCTTCTTCTCCAGATCATACATCACCTCTGTACCATTCTTCAACACCTTCCGAAGACCTGTAATTTTAATGTTTGTAATTAATTTCAACACATATTCCTTGTTTCAAGTAATTTCCAATCAACCCTTTCACTAATCCTTCCCTGTTGAAAAATGTACACCTGGCCTATACAAAGCCAAACCCAGGGGTAAATCAGTGAGAGGATCAACGCACAAATACAAGAAATTTTATCAGGACTGGAAAATTGATTTATAAAGATTTCATTCGATCTAAACCGAGCAAAAAGAAAAGATAAATATGACAAGTACTATTGTAGCTATCACAATGATCTTCCAACCATGAGCCATACACATCTTCAGTGAACATGGATAGAATTTCGTCACAAATCCATGAATCTAAATTGTCAGAAAATGCCATTAACCAGTTCGTTTATTTCCGTGAGACACATTAAGTTCCGATT
Source organism: Hanleya hanleyi (assembly GCA_036873755.1). Classification (NCBI taxonomy): domain Eukaryota; kingdom Metazoa; phylum Mollusca; class Polyplacophora; order Lepidopleurida; family Hanleyidae; genus Hanleya; species Hanleya hanleyi. Next base: position 11,402 of record JAVTVY010038392.1, on the reverse strand, counting down.
TCACAATTGATAAACTTGTTACAGCCTCTATCAGGCCTCTATTTTCTGCTAGTCACTTGGTCTGCATCTTTTGGCAAACATCTTCAGTTAATACCAGGTAAATAAATTTTCCTGGTCCATTGAGGGAAACACACCTTTTATTTTTTTAAACGTTAGATACACTGCTATGCAGTGACAGCCAAAACAATGGTGCCTGGCGTGGGGGGAAAAATTGAGTCTGAAAAAGCCATCTTTGTGGGCGAGTGAAGTAAAAGAACATGATCAATTATTTTTGACGATTCCGGAAATAAGGTTATGAGTGACGTGTCATCTGTACAGTTTGTCAGAAAAACTGCTAAGGTATTCATGTTGTCTACCAGAGTGAAATTGTGAATGATCTCTTGAATTTCGCTTATGAAATCACAGAATGTTTTTCCACAAGAATCCATAGTTTTATGAAATTCTACCCAGGGAGAATATTCAATAAAACAGAAAGGGAGGGAATTTGGCTTAATGTCACACTCAAGTTTGTTTCATTCATATGGTGACAGTCAGTTTGGTTGGTGGAGGAAGCTGGAGTACCCGGAGAGAACCATCACCCTTCGGCAAGTAACTGACAAACTTTCACATATGGGCCAACTGGGCTCGAACCCGCATGCAGCGGTGTGAGGCTAGCGGTCACCAGCGAAGCGCCTTAGACTTCAATAAAACAGTTCGGTTGAACAGTTGCATTGTTAGATGAGTTGGGATCTAGTCACAACAACGTCAGCTTGACGAGTCGAACACTGACAAAAGCTGCACCTTATTCCAGGTTTAGAGTTGAAATCCTACAATACACTTCAATATCCATATTTATTAATATTTCTGTCTTATGTTTTTCCCTTCTCCTAAATTTCCTTGAGAGCACAACAGATAAAGAGTCTTGAATCAAACCTTTTCTGAAAAAGATGAGGGCAGATTTGGGCCCCCTCAATGTTTTCTGAGTCGTCGTCGTGACAATATCGGAGTGTTCAAATGGACTGGGTACGACACCAGCAGCGACCAAACCACTGATATGTGCCATGTCAGACATCAGGTAGGCATCATTCTCCTGACAGATGTCACGGAATCTCTTGTAATCCAGGTTCCTTGAATAACAGCTCACACCTGTGGAGAGGTGAACAAGAAATATTGTGTCCAGCAGATCAAATAAAAATAATACATGTAATCAGAAAGGAATTGGAAAAAATACGAGAGATCCTGAAGGATCTTGGCGCCCACCATTGTCCGATAATTGTAAGCTAAAGACAAGAGGATCTTTTGGTCCATTGTTACCAAGACGATTGAGTTGTAATTTTGTTTACAGAGTTTCGAATCTGAGCCAAAAAGATTGAAAAAGGGACACTGGAAAACACCAAGATATAATCTTTCTAAGTTTCAGGAGTTTCAAGATTTCTAGAAACTGTACTTATGTCAATTGTTATAGTACAAGAGAAATGAGCAAAGTTAGTCTGTAAGTGAATGTACATGTCCGGAGGATCCTTCGTCTCCGTTTTGTAGTATTTTTATTTTATTTATTTTTTTGCACGTGTCATCATTGGGTACTGGAAGCGAAGAAAAATCTCTGAGACATTTTGGCATACTTAAGACTTTATAATTAGGAATGAATGCTAATTTTGTTCTGTTTACTGGACTGGTTTGAGATATCTCTTTTAAGATACCATGCTCGAAAATAGTAAGATGGTACAATACTTAATACTGAAGGAATCCGGTCCGCGCAGTAATGTTGAAACTTCGAATTTGAAAGTGTCTGAATCCTGATTATTTCCCTTGGATCGAAACATGCAGTAGTTTACAGTTGTCGAGTTGTGACATTGTTTCACAAGAGTGACGTCCCTTCATGTAGCTGACACGCCGGCAGACGAAAGAGTGGGGCAGTTCACTTGCAACTGCATGGACTAAAGAAAACTAATTTAAAATTTGAAGAAATACATTTTAATTCCGAATTATTTGAACTCCTTGATATGGAAGGTGAAGATCTCTATAGTCAATATATAGAATATGCCCCACCGTTTGATCCGCCGACTCTTGTGAAGCAACGTCACAACTCGGGAATACCGTATTAATTGGATTTTCGAATCGGACCAAAAAAGGTATCTTGCACATTAGGCCCCATGTGGGACCTGTGTACCACATTTCAGAAAGATCCACGAAATATTTCCTGAGAATTCACGATAACAATGTTTCAAGGGGAAATTCAAGATGGCCACCTGGCAGCCATATTGGATTTTTGAATCGGAACAAAAAAGTTATCTTGCACAACTGGGCCACAAGGGGAATCTGTGTACCAAATTTGGGGAAGATCCATGCAGTACTTCTTGAGAAATCACGATAACAAAGTTTCATTGGGAAATCCAAGATGGGCACCTGGTGGCCATATTGGATTTTCGAATCGGACCAGAAAAGGTATCTTGGACAGCTAGGCGACAAGGGGAACCTGTGTACCAAATTTGATAAAGATCCATGTAGTAGTTCCTGAGAAATCGCAATAACAAAGTTTCATGGGGAAATCCAAGATGGCTGCCTGGTGGCCATATTGGATTTTCGAATCGGACCAGAAAAGGTATCTTGCACAACTAGACCCCAAGGCGAACCTGTGTATCAAATTTGAGAAAGATCCATGAAGTAGTTTCTGAGAAATCACGATAACAAGCTTTCATGGGGAAATCCAAGGTGGCCGCCTTGTGGCCATATTGGATTTTCGATTCGGACCGAAAATGGTGTCCTGCACAACTAGACCCCAAGGGGAACCTGTGTATCAAAGTTGAGAAAGATCAATGCAGTAGTTCCTGAGAAATCGTGATAAAGTTTCATGGGGGGAAATACAAGATAGCCGCCTGGTGGCCATATTGGATTATCGAATCAGACCAGAAAAGGTATCTTGCACAACTAGGCCCCAAGGCAAACCTGTGTACCAAATTTGAGAAAGATCCAAGCAGTAGTTCCTGAGAAATCGCGATAACAAAGTTTCATGGAGAAATCCAAGATGGCTGCCTGGTGGCCATATTGGCTTTTCGAATCGGACCAGAAAAGGTATCTTGCACAACTAGACCCCAAGGGGAACCTGTGTACCAATTTGAGAAAGATCCATGCAGTAGTTCCTGAGAAATCGCGATAACAAGGTTTCATTGGGAAATCCAAGATGGCTGCCTGGTGGCCATATTGGATTTTCAAATCAGACCAGAAAACGTATACCCCATGTGGGACCTGTGTACCAAATTTGAGAAAGATCCAAGCAGTAATTCCTGAGAAAACGCGATAACAAGGTTTCCTGGGGAAATCCAAGATGGCTGCCTGGTGGCCATATTGGATTTTCGAATCGGACCAGAAAAGGTTTCCTGCACAGCTAGACCCCAAGGGGAACCTGCGTACCAAATTTGAAAAAAGATCCATGCAGTAGTTCCTGAGAAATCGCGGTAAGAAGGTTTCATGGGGAAATCCAAGATGGCTGCCTGGTGGCCATATTGGATTTTCGAATCGGACCAAAAAATGTTTCTTGCACAACTAGACCCCAAGGGGAACCTATGTACCAAATTTGAAAAAGATCCATGCAGTAGTTCCTGAGAAATTGCGGTAACAAGAATTGTTTACGGACGGACTGACGACGGACGGACGGACGACGGACCACGGACGAAAAGTGATTTGAACAGCCCACCATCTGGTGATGGTGGGCTAAAAAGTATATGGCAGTCTCTGGCACTGCCAAAGATTAGCTGAAACAGAAACTCTTCCGATTCACAATTTAAGTTTAATTGCCAGTGCTATGAAATGTTTATAAATGTAATGTTTTCAATAAAATTCTTTCCAGAGTTAATTTGGGAACCAGTTCCAACTACTGGAAATGCCTTATTATTCGCACGTAACTATCTTCTGCAGTGAAACATTTTCCACAAAATATAGTTTCAATGAAAAATATATCTGCCTAATTTGGTTCTTAGTTCAGTCTACACTGAATATAGAAGAATCGTTCAGAAAATCCAGGTCATGCTAGTAACTCACGAGCGCATCCCTTTTTTTCTATCGCTGTTATCCTAGTATCCGCTATGAACATAAATTTGAAAATTTATATAAAAAGGACCAATAATTTAAACTAAGGTTGTTGATTATGTTTATTTTGGAAACTGAATGAAACAAAAAAAATTCTCATCTGCTGAAGGTATATGAAAACAGTCGGTCTTTAATTTGTTACGACTTTTATGGTCTACACCAGAACACATGGCTTTGAGTGACTACAAACTATAACCATGGTAACCACAAGACATACAATAAATCTGTGCCACGTCAGTTCGCAAATTGCTATGCTATTATTTAGTCCTGCATTGTCTCCTTACTTATGCAAGTACTTTTTACCAGTAAGGTCCAGCACAAAAGTGGCCTCATTAATTGTTACCCAAGTTTATCAGTTCTCCTGCAGAAGGTGGATTATCGGTGAAAGATACATCCAGCGAAATTGCTTTCCAGATTAAACCACGGAAAATAATTCCCATGAAGAATAAGGCATTTCCAGTATACTCAGAAGGGTGATGTATGTAGTTGAAAACGACAAGCTGTACGCCTGTTAGCATGGTTACAAAGGGTCTAGTTATTTATCTGCAGCAAGTGGGATATCAAACTAGGCTGCTCAACATTAGACCTAATATTGAAGAGGTGATCAAATGTTACCAAGTGACTGAACTATGAACTATTAAAAAAAAAAAAAAACAAGAGCCCAAGGGGCTTCAATATACGCACGTACATCTGAAATTACACTGATCCGAATTTCAAGGTTGTTTAATGGCCTTGATCCCAATTGGTAGCTAGCAATCCAGAGAACGGTCTACGATTTTGTGCTTCTGAGAATGTAACATATTTCACATCTTATATTGAATGATAAACTAAAATGATCTTAACTCTTGGTAACTAGGTGACCTTGAAACAAGAGCCGAGAGCTCACGTATCCTACACTGAAATCGACAATAGTCAAACACAAGAAAATAGTAGTTTCCCTTTAAATGAATTCCTTTCAGGCGAGAAAATTGTTCATGAAGGAAGAAAAATGTGAAGAAAGTGATGAAGTAAACCTTTGTTCTTGAGTTAATAAACAGGTATAAAGTTCATAAAGGACCCCTCTCATCGTTAAATTAGTAAATGTACGGTTTTTATTCCACAACAGTTTAACTGAATGTAGCTGTTTCTTACATGTATCAAATATGGGAGACAACTCCACAGGACAAATGTCATATACATGTAGGGGAGACAACTCTAAATATTCCAACCAAATGCATATAGTTAGCTAAACTTGATTCAGTTTTGGGGGACTGTGACCTTGACCTTTGACAAATATCAAAATGAATATGGCTCCTCTTTGCCATGCGAATAAGGTATACCCAAAGTTTGATACCAATCCATACCTTGCAACTAGAGATATCGCATGGACAACAAATGTTAATGGATGACTGGACAAAACGCAATATCGGATTAAATGACCTCCTCTTGACAGGCATATGAAAATGTTTCTTTTAATGATTTCTTGATTTCGGGGTCACAATGACCCACATTTTGGTTTGTAACACATCGTATCCCTTAATGTATCTACTGTCACAAAAAAAGTTATTTTTAACCATTTCATAATTTTGGGGGTTACAGTGACCTTGACCTTCGGCCGTGACCTACATTTTGGTACATGACACATCATGTCCCCCTAATGTATCTACTGACACAAAAAAGTAATTTTTTAAAATTTCTTGATTCTGGGGTTACAGTGACTGACTATTCACCTTGACCTAAATTTTGGTACATGACAAAATCGTCTCCCCTTAATATATCAATGGACACAAAAAATCATGATTTTTAACAATTTAATGATTTTGAGGTCACAGTGACCTTGACCGCTGATCTACATTTTGGTATGTGACACAGCATGTCCCCCTAATGTATCTACTGACACAAACAAAAGTTATTTTTAATAATTTCCTAATTTTGGGGTCACAGTGACCTTTGACCTTCGACCTTGACCTAATTTTTGGTATGCAACACATCGTTCCACCCTAGGGCATCCACTCACCAAAAATTAGAACTGTAAATAGAAAACTATCAATGATCATTGATTTCCTGATTTTTAGGCAAAAGTGACCTTTGACCTCTGACCTCGACCTGAATTTCGTTACGCGACACATCGTGTCCACTTGATGTATCCACTCACAAAAAATTGCAACTGTCGATAGAAAACATTCAGAGATATAGACCGGACACGAACACTTCAGTGATTTCCTGTTTTTCAGGCCAGTGACCTTTGACCTCTGACCTCGACCTTCATTTCTGTACGCGACACATCGTCTCCCCGTAGGGTATCCACTCACCAAAAATTGGAACTGTAAATAGAAAACTGTTCCAGATATAGACGGGACACGGGGGACGGACGGACACACGGACGTACCCACATTTGAGCCGTATGTGGATTTTTGCTTAAGTGGTTGATGAGTGAGTACCAGAAGTGCTAAGGTGGTTACAAATATTTTTGGGTATAATACAGCCTTAAGTGGTGGGGGTGGTATGTCCGTACTTGTGTTGTTTATACCTACCAGTCCAACACTATAGTGGTTATGTGTCCTTACTTGTGGGGTTTATACAGTCATTTGTCCATACTTGTGTTGTTTATACCCACCAGTCCAACACTAGAGTGGTTATGTGTCCTTACTTGTGGGGTTTATACATAGTCATTTGTCCATACTTGTGCTGTTTATACCTACCAGTCCAACAATAGAGTGGTTATGTGTCCTTACTTGTGGGGTTTATACATAGTCATTTGTCCATACTTGTGTTGCTTATACCTACCAGTCCAACACTAGAGTGGTTATGTGTCCTTACTTGTGGGGTTTATAGTCATTTGTCCATACTATAGTGCTGTTTATGCAGTGCAACACTAGAGTGGTTATGTGTCCTTACTTGTGAAGTTTATAGTCATTTGTCCATGATACTTGTGTTGTTCATACCTACCAGTCCAACACTATAGTGGTTATGTGTCCTTACTTGTGTGGTTTATACAGTCATTAAGGGCGGACAATGACCTATACTCCTAAGGACGGACACTACAACAGAGACAATACAGTTGTAAAACACTGTCGAGTCGAAGCAAACCACTCAGGACATGGACTCCACTTCCTCTCAAGGAATGGACAAAGATACCACACAAGGCACGGACAGATAACAACCCTTAAGGACGGACAATAACCTATCCTCCTAAGGACGGACACTACGACAGAGACAATACAGTTGTAAAACACTGTCGAGTCGAAGCAAACCACTCAGGACATGGACTCCATTTCCCCTCAAGGAATGGACAAAGATACCACACAAGGCATGGACAGATAACAACCCTTAACCCTTTCTGTACCAGCTTTTTGAGGCATTTCTAATTAGGAATATAATCGTGGTGTCATCCAGTAATTTAGACAACTTGCAACAGTTGGTCTGATTCGCGGAAAGCCAGAAATCTGAGCTTTCCAAAAATGTATAACATTGTGCTAAAAGTCCAGAAATCTATGTTCCCATGAATGAGAAATCTGCAACAATTCCTTGAATTATTTTCTACCGGTACTCAAGTACCGGTATGGTACAGAACGGGTTAAGGATGGACAATAACCTATTCTCATAAGGACGGACACTACGACAGCGACAATACAGTTGTAAAACACCGTCGAGTCGAAGCAAACCACTCAGGACATGGACTCCACTTCCCCTCAAGGAATGGACAAAGATACCACACAAGGCATGGACAGATAACAACCCTTAAGGACGGACAATAACCTATCCTCCTAAGGACGGACACTACGACAGAGACAATACAGTTGTAAAACACTGTCGAGTCGAAGCAAACCACTCAGGACATGGACCCCACTTCCCCTCAAGGAATGGACAAAGATACCACACAAGGCATGGACAGATAACAACCCTTAAGGACGGACAATAACCTATCCTCCTAAGGACGGACACTACGACAGAGACAATACAGTTGTAAAACACTGTCGAGTAGAAGCAAACCACTCAGGACATGGACGCCACTTCCCCTCAAGTAATGGACAAAGATACCACACAAGGCATGGACAGATAACAACCCTTAAGGACGGACAATAACCTATCCTCCTAAGAACGGACACTACGACAGACACAATACAGTTGTAAAACACTGTCGAGTCGAAGCAAACCACTCAGGACATGGACTCCACATCCCCTCAAGGAATGGACAAAGATACCACACAAGGCATGGACAGATAATAACCCTTAAGGACGGACAATAACCTATCCTCCTAAGGACGGACACTACGACAGAGACAATACAGTTGTAAAACACTGTCGAGTCGAAGCAAACCACTCAGGACATGGACTCCACTTCCCCTCAAGGAATGGACAAAGATACCACACAAGGCATGGACAGATAACAACCCTTAAGGACGGACAATAACCTATCCTCCTAAGGACGGACACTACGACAGAGACAATACAGTTGTAAAACACTGTCGAGTCGAAGCAAACCACTCAGGACATGGACTCCACTTCCCCTCAAGGAATGGACAAAGATACCACACAAGGCATGGACAGATAACAACCCTTAAGGACGGACAATAACCTATCCTCCTAAGGACGGACACTACGACAGAGACAATACAGTTGTAAAACACTGTCGAGTCGAAGCAAACCACTCAGGACATGGACTCCACTTCCCCTCAAGGAATGGACAAAGATACCACACAAGGCATGGACAGATAACAACCCTTAAGGACGGACAATAACCTATCCTCCTAAGGACGGACACTACGACAGAGACAATACAGTTGTAAAACACTGTCGAGTCGAAGCAAACCACTCAGGACATGGACTCCACTTCCCCTCAAGGAATGGACAAAGATACCACACAAGGCATGGACAGATAACAACCCTTAAGGACGGACAATAACCTATCCTCCTAAGGACGGACACTACGACAGAGACAATACAGTTGTAAAACACTGTCGAGTCGAAGCAAACCACTCAGGACATGGACTCCACTTCCTCTCAAGGAATGGGCAAAGATACCACACAAGGCATGGACAGATAACAACCCTTAAGGACGGACAATAACCTATCCTCCTAAGGACGGACACTACGACAGAGACAATACAGTTGTAAAACACTGTCGAGTCGAAGCAAACCACTCAGGACATGGACTCCACTTCCCCTCAAGGAATGGACAAAGATACCACATACAAGGCATGGACAGATAACAACCCTTAAGGACGGACAATAACCCTATCCTCCCAAGGACGGACACTACGACAGAGACAATACAGTTGTAAACAAATGTCGAGTGGAAGCAAACCACTCAGGACATGGCCTCCACCCCCTCAAGGAATGGATAAAGATACCACGCAAGGCATGGACAGATAACAACCTTAAGGACGGACAATAACCTATCCTCCTAAGGACGGACACTACGACAGAGACAATACAGTTGTAAAACACCGTCGAGTCGAAGCAAAACCACTCAGGACATGGACTCCACTTCCCCTCAAGGAATGGACAAAGATACCACAAAAGGCATGGACAGATAACAACCCTTAAGGACGGACAATAACCTATCCTCCTAAGGACGGACACTACGACAGAGACAATACAGTTGTAAAACACTGTCGAGTCGAAGCAAACCACTCAGAACATGGACTCCACTTCCCCTCAAGGAATGGACAAAGATACCACACAAGGCATGGACAGATAACAACCCTTAAGGCCGGACACTAACATATCCTCCTAAGGACGGACACTATGACAGAGACTATACAGTTGTAAAACAATGTCGAGTCGAAGCAATCCACTCAGGACATGGACTCCACTTCCCCTCAAGGAATGGACAAAGATCCCACACAAGGCATGGACAGATAACAACCCTTAAAGACGGACAATAACCTATCCTCCTAAGGACGGACACTACGACAGGGACAATACAGTTGTAAAACACTGTCGAGTCGAAGCAAAGCACTCAGGACATGGACACTACTTCCCCTCAAGGAATGGACAAAGATACCACACAAGGCATGGACAGATAACAACCTTTAAGGACGGACAATAACCTATCCTCCTAAGGGCGGACACTACGACAGAGACAATACAGTTGTAAAACACTGTCGAGTAGAAGCAAACCACTCAGGACATGGACACCACTTCCCCTCAAGTAATGGACAAAGATACCACACAAGGCATGGACAGATAACAACCCTTAAGGACGGACAATAACCTATCCTCCTAAGGACGGACACTACGACAGAGACAATACAGTTGTAAAACACTGTCGAGTCGAAGCAAACCACTCAGGACATGGACTCCACATCCCCTCAAGGAATGGACAAAGATACCACACAAGGCATGGACAGATAATAACCCTTAAGGACGGACAATAACCTATCCTCCTAAGGACGGACACTACGACAGAGACAATACAGTTGTAAAACACTGTCGAGTCGAAGCAAACCTCTCAGGACATGGACTCCACTTCCCCTCAAGTAATGGACAAAGATACCACACAAGGCATGGCCAGATAACAACCCTTAAGGACGGACAATAACCTATCCTCCTAAGGACGGAGACTACGACAGAGACAATACAGTTGTAAAACACTGTCGAGTCGAAGCAAACCACTCAGGACATGGACTCCACTTCCCCTCAAGGAATGGACAAAGATACCACAGAAGGCATGGACAGATAACAACCCTTAAGGACGGACAATAACCTATCCTCCTAAGGACGGACACTACGACAGAGACAAAACAGTTGTAAAACACTGTCGAGTCGAAGCAAACCACTCAGGACATGGACTCCACTTCCCCTCAAAGAATGGACAAAGATACCACACAAGGCATGGACAGATAACAACCCTTAAGGACGGACAATAACCTATCCTCCTAAGGACGGACACTACGACAGAGACAATACAGTTGTAAAACACTGTCGAGTCGAAACAAACCACTCAGGACATGGACTCCACTTCCCCTCAAGGAATGGACAAAGATACCACACAAGGCATGGACAGATAACAACCCTTAAGGACGGACAATCACCTATCCTCCTAAGGACGGACACTACGACAGAGACAATACAGTTGTAAAACACTGTCGAGTCGAAGCAAACCACTCAGGACATGGACTCCACTTCCTCTCAAGGAATGGGCAAAGATACCACACAAGGCATGGACAGATAACAACCCTTAAGGACGGACAATAACCTATCCTTCTAAGGACGGACACTACGACAGAGACAATACAGTTGTAAAACACTGTGGAGTCGAAGCAAACCACTCAGGACATGGACTCCACTTCCCCTCAAGGAATGGACAAAGATACCACTCAAGGCATGAACAGATAACAACCCTTAAGGAC
>JAVTVY010038391.1:0-15965 GCA_036873755.1 Hanleya hanleyi | reverse complement strand
CTTACCTGACTATTCGATAATGTTCCACCAAATCTAATTCCATCCTTTCTTTTCATTTGACGCGAATTCGCTGTGACTGGTAAGGAACCATGTACAAAATGTCCGAATTGACGTCTGTCCTTTATACATTCGCCACTTGATGTACACGGCACGGGCTCTGCTTTCAAAGACGGTATCAAAGGATTAACACGAGTTTTGTCCTTCGATTCCAATATTCGTGCATGGTCTTCGCCCCGGTTGGTCCATGCGACTTTGGCCTCCTTCGGACGGTCAGACTTCTTTGCAAACGCTGGTTGAACTTTCTGGATATTACCATTTTCCATGAGGTTTCCACTGCTCATTCCAACCTGGCGCCGTGATCGCACTCTAATGGCCACTGCAACATGGGTATAGGAAACGGCTATAATTCCAAGACAGATGAAGAACAACAAAAGTTCGCATACAGAGTAGATAGTTGTCAGAAGAGTTTCGTGATGGCTATCACTGTAGGCACATATATACACAGTTATATTATCCAAATAGTCTGTCTTGATACTCAAGGTGCGTTGTCCGTAAAATTCTAGAACGGGTAAACTACAAATGGAGCCGATTGCCAAACTCGCTCCGACGAGTGTGTAAGCGAAACGACTGGACCTCACAAACTTTAGTGGTCTGCAAACAGCGAGGAATCTGTCCAGGGAAACGGCGGTCAGTGCGCAAATCCACATGGAGAGGTTGGAATGCGTAAAAAATTCGAAGACCTTGCATACTGGACTCCAGTCGTGAGCGAAACTGTTCAACAGTTTGTAGACGACATAAGGGTGAAGGACCAGGCAGGCAAATAAATCCAGCCATCCCAGCGACAGCATGAAGATGTTCGCACTTGTTTTGTTCGGTTTCGACTGATAGAGCAGTATCACCATGAGATTACCCACGACCCCCGTCACCAGAATGAGTATCATAAAGACGAGAACTGGTCTCAGAAGTGAAAAATTATCCGAATTGAGCAGAGTGATGAGAAATTTCCAACAGTTGTCATCCAGTTTTAGTGTTTCGTTTAGAGTCCTGTTCATGTGAACTGTGAAACTCCCGAGGCCGTCGTCTCCATTTTCGCCTCGCGTGTCTAACCTGGAAGCGGTGGTGAGGTTATCTTTCGCAATCACACTGAGACAGGAAGATATCGACATCTCTTGTTCTGAATCGCGAGCTGGCGATAAAACAACTACTAAGCACAATGGTGACTTTGTGAAAAGAATGCTGAATATATACGCGCGTTGAAATGTGAGGTCAAATTAACACCTGTGCGGGCACCTCAAACCAACTAAAGCAATAACGAAATGCGATAATTTTTATGTCGGTTGAATAGGGCACTTTAACGAACCATTCACGAATCTTCCACAATACGTACTAGTTATCGCCGGAGGTTGAAGCGTTGTCCGTAAAATAAAATACCTGACCGAGAGCTAGGTGTTTAATTTCGCTTACACGCCGAAACCGAAGGCGATAACTAACTTACACCTTCGTTTCAATGTCTGTCACAAATCTTTTGTTCCAGTGAATTACCGTGTCATCAATGGTTTGTGCTTGCCTGAAGGTGCGAAATATACATCACGTCTGAAAATCCTGTTTTAGGACGAGCAATAACATTTGCACGCGAAACAAAATTTCCACAATCCGTTTGACTGGTCCGTAATTCTCACGTTATCGTTACAAAGATTTGTAATAAAAACTTATATATAATTGATATATATTTGTAACAATCTAAATTAAACTGAAAAAAGAAATTCCTTAAAATTTAAGGAATACTCCCCAACTATTACACCAGCGGAATATTCCTTAAAATTCAATAAGAAATATTCCGTAGCATGTAAAGGAAATTTCTTAACATGGTAAGGAATATTCCTTAGTTATGTTGAGGAATATTCCGCTGGTGTAATAGTCGGGGAATATTCCTTAAATTTTTAAGGATTTTTTTTGTGTGTATGTGACACGCAAAGGAAGCAAAACATGCAGACATACAAAGTACATGTTCCTATGATCTCATACCAGCCCCATAATTAACGGAATGTCTGACAGGAATTGACCTTTACCGGTACACATTTCACTTGCACCAACGCATATACGTAAGGCAAAAAAGTAATACATTTCTGTGTACAGACGCGTCACATTTTGACTGCTTAGTCTGCAATCAACGCCCAGCAGGCGACAATCAAAGATTAGCCCTATATTGTCACTCCAATAATTGAAAGTAATTATTTTTTTCTGTTTCTTCAACTGACTTTTATTGAAGCTGACTTGTGATTTAGTGGAACTAAATTTATATATTGGCCATGAGCTTGTGTTCCTTGAAATTTCCCCTCAAAATTCTGTGTCAAAAGAAGGCCTATTTTCTGTTGTATCATTTTCATACGAGTTATCTCCCTTCTCACACTTCAACGGACCTAGTTTGTGCTTTTAATAATTAATCGTTCCACTGTTAAGGCGTCTTGAGTGTGTCCTGTACATGATATAAATGTCTCACAAATCTTATAGTGCATAGAAGTGTACGAGTCACACAATTCACAACTTAACGATGTTATGATATTAAATATATTAGTCTTGAAACAGGCCGTGTGTACGTCTTATGAAGAGAGATCAATTGGTTGGCAACAGTTTTCGGAGGTATGAGGATCGGGGTTGTACGTTACTTTGGTGCGGTTAAATAATAAGTAACTTATTAACCTCGCCGAGTAGAGGTGAATAAGTAACTAAATAACCTCAGCAGTTTCACTTAAACACCTGAAGGCAAGCACAACCCATTGACGACCAGGTAATTCTGGAGAAAAAAAAACAACTCGTGGCAGACAATGAAATTATGGTGTAAATTTAAATACAAATTATAGTCTGTCATTTTAACTTCTACATTTGCGAAGAGACAAAGTCAACGCCAGTGCTGATTCTCAATCACAACAACACTTCTGTTTGCCAAGGATTTGTCAGCTGATTGCCGAAGGGATATCTTATCATTGACAAAGGGACGTTTTCTGATTGACAACGGCATATTTTTGATTGACAAAGGGGTATATTCTGATTGACAAAGGGCCATCTTTTGATTGCCGAACGTATGTCTTCGGAGTGCCAAAGGAATATATTCTGATTGCTAAAGGTATATTCTGATTGCAGCTGCCAAAGATATATTCTGATTGCCAAGGGGATATCTGTTGATTGTCTGATGGTATGCTGATGCCAAGGGAATGTCTGCTGACTGCACAGAAAGTATCTTCAAAATGTCATTAGCTTGCCAAAAGGTATATTCTGGCATTATGCCCCCCTACCAAATTGTCTAACCTATCTCCGGAACGACAACACATTGAGAGCTGATACTCCGTGGCTTCGTAGTTGATCATAGTGGGTCATTTTTAGTCTATTTGCATAACCCCCCCCCAAACAAAGGATCATGGGTAAATTCAAAATGGCAGCCATGTTGGGTACCAAAAAGTGATTTTTTTCGTCAGTTTTTTTTATATTTCTGCTTTTCTGCGAGGAAAAGTGGACAAACACTATTTTATTTCACGTCAGATTATTATTTACCAACTTATCATGCAGTTTTGCGAAGAAAACACAAAAGTGAAAAATTCAAAAAATCTGACCGAAAAATTCACCAAAAATGTCTGTTTCGAAAATGACGTCACCGTGACGCCATAAATGTGGCCATCTTAGATTTTCTGTACATTTTTTTGCCCCAAGCGTATGGTGTGGTACGTTTCAGCTCCTAGCTCTAGTGACAAGAAACATATTAAGGCTGGGGTGGGGCCAAAATGCCGTAGATCTTCCGTTTCCAGTGATGACGCGATTGCCAACATTGATGTGTTCTGATTGCCAAAAGATATACTCTGATTACCAAAGGGAGGTCTTCTAATTGTCAAAAGAGTGAACGATAATAATTCATATAAAAATGTTATAGAAATACTTCCTGGTCTGAATTAACACCGGCCATGATTTAGACAACGAAAAACGATATTTCATCGGACTGTGCATCTCATATTAACATCCGCAAGAGTTTATGATTACACATTGTGCGTACGCCATGGTACGAAATCGATTCTAAATAATCAGTACAGTGTTAATTAAGTGTACACACTGGCTCTTCTGTTTAAAATCGGAAACACACGGTCATGTGTTTTTTTTTAAAGTTTTCATATATCCATATATAGACAAAGTGATTACAGTAAAACTGCAACTGGAAAATCTGGGAAATTGTGAATAATATATTTGTCACCCCACATCTTTTACACAGTTCACGCGATGCAGAAGAGAGATCGACTTTGCAATTCGCTTGCGCAGCGCAGTTCCTAAGAACACTGTACATAGATAGTCACACATGTCCAGCTAATCATATCGCAGTTAGTTATATCGTCGCTATATAGCCGAAATAGCACTGAACACGACGTTAAACCCTAACTCGCTCACTCACTCCCACAGGCCCGCAAAACAAGAGTTTTGGGGGTGTGGGCGGTGGTATTAGGGTGAAGTGTCGAAATATGGGGTCTCTATATATAACCCCATGCTTCATATAAATCAACATAAAGGTGAGAAACGGACTTTGGGTGAATCGAGAAATAAACGGTTTACCGCCAAACAAAATACATCAGCATATTCTACAAGTATCACTTTATATATTTCCGTCGTCAAATTAGTAAATTTGTGCAATTTTTTACCTTTGCCGGGCGATTCACAATCCAACGTAAGTATCCATCCATCTAGGAACAGTTAGATTATGGCGGGCTTCGTTCTCAATTCTGATTGGTCAGTCGAGACACGCCTCCGGCAAGAGAGGTCACGCACTGATCAGCTGTCGCGACTGACCAATCAGAATTGAGAACGAAGCCCGCCATAATCTAACTGTTCCTAGATGGATGGACACTTATGTTGGATTTTGAATCGCCCGGCAAAGGTAAAAAATTGCACAAATTTACTAATTTGACGACGGGAATATATCAAGTTATACTTGTAGAATAAGCTGATGTATTTTGTTTGGCGGTAAACCGTTTATTTCTCGATTCACCCAAAGTCCATTTCTCACCTTTATGTTGATTTATATAAAGCATGGGGTTATATATAGAGACCCCATATTTCGACACTTCACCCTAATACCACCGCCCACACCCCCCCAAAGCTCCTGTTTTTGCGGGCCTGTGCTCACTCCTAAGAATATTGAATTTCTCAACGTTGTTTTGAATAATATTGTATGACGACATGTACACATGTGATTAGTGTGTATGTTAATTATTGAGCAAGATGATATTTTGCCGCATTTCCCAATACACACGAACCCGTTTACGTCGAACATTGTAAAATGGTCATAGAAAATTTGGTCGTGCCTAACACGAGGTCCTCTGTTGGTGAAGCACCTGGGCTTCAATGAGATTTGCATGGCCTAAGGTGTTCAAGTTGATGATCACCCGGTTGGTAGCAAGCCTTCGAACCGTTTAAGTAAGCTTGTTTCCAACCAACACAGCCAATCAGATGAGCTCGAGGCTATATTCCTGTGGATCTCGCCAATAGAAATTTCATAGTCACGTATATACAGACAGTTATAATTTAAATCGATGTGAGAGAAATGGAGATATGAACATCGAGCTCACTGAAGAGATAAAAAATTTGAAATTGGAGCGATATACAAGAGACTGCCACAACAATATTCGATCGGCTATCAACCTGTAGATAGAAAACAACTCCAGAAAAAGGATGCTAGCGATATTGTAGTTATATATCAGGCTAAACAGGCCCAGCCAATTCTCTATCGAGATTTTGTTTATTTGACTGGGTCTGCGATGAAGTAACACATAAGACTCTTCAAGAGTCTTTAGTTTCTTCAAGAGAAACACATGTAATGAGAAAATCCATGTACAGGCATACCGTAATGAATTTGATAACAACGCAGATAACTGACACAGCTCTATGGTAATAAAAGCTTGTGCAGCGTTTTTATGGATGACAGATACACAGGACACTAATTACCAGCGGGACACATGATTTGAATATTTGTAGCTCCATGTAAAAAGTGCTAATTGACTTGTCCGGATCATATCTCGGTCGATTTTACAGCTGGAATTCTGAAATTTGGGAAGAATATACCCTGTATATAGCAGATGTGCAGTGGTACACTTTTTCATCTATATCAGTCAGGTTTGTCTTTTCTTCCCTTAAACTATAGCCAGTGAAATTTACCAGGTAGGCCTACCGTGCCTTTTACACGAACATCAGCGTCCGAATATGGCTTATTAGTCAAATCCTGCAGTGAAGTATGATTTTTGACTGATTTAATAATAGAAAATGAAGGGTGCCCACCTTGTTAGTATCGCAACCACAGGACAAAATAAGTGATAGAATAATTTCGGATTCACTCGCCCCACCCCAGGCCAGAATTTTAATCTCCTGGTATGAGGAGACGTTTACATGCTCGAATCGTGACTGAAACATGCCACCAGCACACATGGAATTAACCGTAACTATCAGTAACCGTGTATATGAGCTTTATGACGCCTCAATGCTCTCCTTCAAATTCAACTTCATGTTATTACTCCATTTCATAAATGTATTTGGACATGCGATAGATTGGAACTCAGTCTGAGTTTCGAGTGTTTGAAACTGTCCGTAGACGAAAAACACTAACAACCTATTACGAGACCTCTAGCGCAAGGTGGCTGCTGGAAGAATACTGGTGGTCAGATGATTGCGAGCAATTACTATAGGTTGTATTGATTTTTCATCACGCCTATAACCGTGGTTTCATGAAAGTATATCTCCAAGGTAACGGTTGATAGTTGATCTCGTGTAAACCGTTAAGGTTGCGCCAACCATGGACGCCATCTTTATACTTTTTTATATAAATGTACCAATGACAAAACCTACAGCTGATATTAATTGAAATTTGAGAAGATATTACAAAGTCCTATCTACAACACTGAGAACGATGTGTCGAGAAAAGAGTTGAAAACGTAAAAAAAATAGTTGAAAGCGACGTTAAAATCCTACTCACTCTATACATAGAGTGATCGACGCTAAAATCCTACTCACTTTATACATAGAGTGATCGACGTTAAAATCCTACTCACTCTATACATAGAGTGATCGACGTTAAAATCCTACTCACTCTATACATAGAGTGATCGACGTTAAAATCCTACTCACTTTATACATAGAGTGCTCGACGTTAAAATCCTACTCACTCTATACATAGAGTGATCGACTTTAAATCCTACTCACTCTATACATAGAGTGATCGACGTTAAAATCCTACTCACTCTATACATAGAGTGATCGACGTTAAAATCCTACTCACTCTATACATAGAGTGATCGACGTTAAAATCCTACTCACTCTATACATAGAGTGATCGACTTTAAATCCTACTCACTCTATACATAGAGTGATCGACGTTAAAATCCTACTCACTTTATACATAGAGTGATCGACGTTAACATCCTACTCACTCTATACATAGAGTGATCGACGTTAAAATCCTACTCACTTTATACATAGAGTGATCGACGTTAAAATCCTACTTACTTTATACATAGAGTGATCGACGGTAAAATCCTACTCACTCTATACATAGAGTGATCGACTTTAAATCCTACTCACTCTATACATAGAGTGATCGACGTTAAAATCCTACTCACTCTATACATAGAGTGATCGACGTTAAAATCCTACTCACTCTATACATAGAGTGATCGACGTTAAAATCCTACTCACTCTATACATAGAGTGATCGACGTTAAAATCCTACTCACTTTATACATAGAGTGATCGACGTTAAAATCCTACTCACTCTATACATAGAGTGATCGACGCTAACATCCTACTCACTCTATTCATAGAGTGATCGACTTTAAAGGTGAACTGCAAAGCTTTTAATTTTATCTAAATTGTTGCTTATATACATCTTGTCTTATGTGACATAACTTTCATACGTTTTTGGGGCAAATATAGTTTGCAAAATTGTACTAATAACAATATTTAAGTTATCCTGTTATAAATCCGTCTTGAAAGCTTGCATCGCTTGTCTCTCTTGGTGTGTAGAACGTTATGACGTTATAGTGGTCCCCTTCATTCAAGTTTTATTCAAATGTGACGTCATGCTACGTCGGATGAATGAACGAGGGCCACTATAACGTCATGACGTTCCAAAAACAACGGGAGGCAAGCGATGACGTTTTTAAAAGTTCTGGCTCTCGGTATAAGTTTTGACTTCTCATATACCCAAAATAAAACAATAACCCACAGAACTATTACGACACATAATTGTAACAACTATATAAGTTCTTGTTTTATGACATTTTAACAGAACATTGGAAAGCTTTTCAGTTCACCTTTAAAATCCTACTCACTTTATACATAGAGTGATCGACGTTAACATCCTACTCACTCTACATAGAGTGATCGACGTTAAAATCCTACTCACTTTATACATAGAGTGATCGACGTTAAAATCCTACTCACTTTATACATAGAGTGATCGACGTTAAAATCCTACTCACTCTATACATAGAGTGATCGACGTTAAAATCCTACTCACTCTATACATAGAGTGATCGACGTTAAAATCCTACTCACTTTATACATAGAGTGATCGACGTTAAAATCCTACTCACTCTATACATAGAGTGATCGACGTTAAAATCCTACTCACTCTATACATAGAGTGATCGACGTTAAAATCCTACTCACTCTATACATAGAGTAATCGACGTTAAAATCCTACTCACTTTATACATAGAGTGATCGACGTTAAAATCCTACTCACTTTATACATAGAGTGATCGACGTTAAAATCCTACTCACTTTATACATAGAGTGATCGACGTTAAAATCCTACTCACTTTATACATAGAGTGATCGACTTTAAAATCCTACTCACTTTATACATAGAGTGATCGACGTTAAAATCCTACTCACTTTATATATAGAGTGATCGACTTTAAAATCCTACTCACTTTATACATAGAGTGATCGACGTTAAAATCCTACTCACTTTATACATAGAGTGATCGACGTTAAAATCCTACTCACTCTATACATAGAGTGATCGACGTTAAAATCCTACTCACTTTATACATAGAGTGATCGACTTTAAAATCCTACTCACTTTATACATAGAGTGATCGACGTTAAAATCCTACTCACTTTATACATAGAGTGATCGACGTTAACATCCTACTCACTCTATACATAGAGTGATCGACGTTAAAATCCTACTCACTTTATACATAGAGTGATCGACGTTAAAATCCTACTTACTTTATACATAGAGTGATCGACGGTAAAATCCTACTCACTCTATACATAGAGTGATCGACTTTAAATCCTACTCACTCTATACATAGAGTGATCGACGTTAAAATCCTACTCACTCTATACATAGAGTGATCGACGTTAAAATCCTACTCACTCTATACATAGAGTGATCGACGTTAAAATCCTACTCACTTTATACATAGAGTGATCGACGTTAAAATCCTACTCACTCTATACATAGAGTGATCGACGCTAAAATCCTACTCACTCTATTCATAGAGTGATCGACTTTAATCCTACTCACTTTATACATAGAGTGATCGACGTTAACATCCTACTCACTTTACATAGAGTGATCGACGTTAAAATCCTACTCACTTTATACATAGAGTGATCGACGTTAAAATCCTACTCACTTTATACATAGAGTGATCGACGTTAACATCCTACTCACTCTATACATAGAGTGATCGACGTTAAAACCCTACTCACTCTATACATAGAGTGATCGACGTTAAAATCCTACTCACTCTATACATAGAGTGATCGACGTTAAAATCCTACTCACTTTATACATAGAGTGATCGACGTTAAAATCCTACTCACTCTATACATAGAGTGATCGACGTTAAAATCCTACTCACTCTATACATAGAGTAATCGACGTTAAAATCCTACTCACTTTATACATAGAGTGATCGACGTTAAAATCCTACTCACTTTATACATAGAGTGATCGACGTTAAAATCCTACTCACTTTATACATAGAGTGATCGACGTTAAAATCCTACTCACTTTATACATAGAGTGATCGACGTTAAAATCCTACTCACTTTATACATAGAGTGATCGACGTTAAAATCCTACTCACTTTATACATAGAGTGATCGACTTTAAAATCCTACTCACTTTATACATAGAGTGATCGACGTTAAAATCCTACTCACTTTATACATAGAGTGATCGACGTTAAAATCCTACTCACTCTATACATAGAGTGATCGACGTTAAAATCCTACTCACTCTATACATAGAGTGATCGACGTTAAAATCCTACTCACTTTATACATAGAGTGATCGACGTTAAAATCCTACTCACTTTATACATAGAGTGATCGACGTTAAAATCCTACTCACTCTATACATAGAGTAATCGACGTTAAAATCCTACTCACTTTATACATAGAGTGATCGACGTTAAAATCCTACTCACTCTATACATAGAGTGATCGACGTTAAAACCCTACTCACTTTATACATAGAGTGATCGACGTTAAAATCCTACTCACTTTATACATAGAGTGATCGACGTTAAAATCCTACTCACTTTATACATAGAGTGATCGACGTTAAAATCCTACTCACTCTATACATAGAGTGATCGACGTTAAAATCCTACTCACTCTATACATAGAGTAATCGACGTTAAAATCCTACTCACTTTATACATAGAGTGACCGACGTTAAAAAATCCTCACTCACTTTATACATAGAGTGACGACGTTAAAATCCTACTCCTCACTTTATACATAGAGTGACGACGTTAAAATCCTACTCACTTTATAAAGTAGAGGATCGACGTTAAAATCCTACTCACTTTATACATAGAGTGATCGACGTTAAAATCCTACTCACTTTATACATAGAGTGATCGACGTTAAAATCCTACTCACTCTATACATAGAGTGATCGACGTTAAAATCCTACTCACTTTATACATAGAGTGATCGACGTTAAAATCCTACTCACTCTATACATAGAGTGATCGACGTTAAAATCCTACTCACTCTATACATAGAGTGATCGACGTTAAAATCCTACTCACTTTATACATAGAGTGATCGACGTTAAAATCCTACTCACTTTATACATAGAGTGATCGACGTTAAAATCCTACTCACTCTATACATAGAGTGATCGACGTTAAAATCCTACTCACTTTATACATAGAGTGATCGACGTTAAAATCCTACTCACTCTATACATAGAGTGATCGACGTTAAAATCCTACTCACTTTATACATAGAGTGATCGACGTTAAAATCCTACTCACTTTATACATAGAGTGATCGACGTTAAAATCCTACTCACTTTATACATAGAGTGATCGACGTTAAAACCCTACTCACTTTATACATAGAGTGATCGACGTTAAAATCCTACTCACTTTATACATAGAGTGATCGACGTTAAAATCCTACTCACTTTATACATAGAGTGATCGACTTTAAAATCCTACTCACTTTATACATAGAGTGATCGACGTTAAAATCCTACTCACTTTATACATAGAGTGATCGACGTTAAAATCCTACTCACTTTATACATAGTGATCGACGTTAAAATCCTACTCACTTTATACATAGAGTGATCGACGTTAAAATCCTACTCACTTTATACATAGAGTGATCGACGTTAAAATCCTACTCACTTTATACATAGAGTGATCGACGTTAAAATCCTACTCACTTTATACATAGAGTGATCGACTTTAAAATCCTACTCACTTTATACATAGAGTGATCGACGTTAAAATCCTACTCACTTTATACATAGAGTGATCGACGTTAAAACCCTACTCTATACATAGAGTGATCGACGTTAAAATCCTACTCACTTTATACACAGAGTGATCGACGTTAAAATCCTACTCACTCTATACATAGAGTGATCGACTTTAAATCCTACTCACTCTATACATAGAGTGATCGACGTTAAAACCCTACTCACTCTATACATAGTGATCGACGTTAAAATCCTACTCACTTTATACATAGAGTGATCGACGTTAAAACCCTACTCACTCTATACATAGAGTGATCGACGTTAAAATCCTACTCACTTTATACATAGAGTGATCGACTTTAAAATCCTACTCATTTTATACATAGAGTGATCGACGTTAAAATCCTACTCACTTTATACATAGAGTGATCGACGTTAAAATCCTACTCACTCTATACATAGAGTGATCGACGTTAAAACCCTACTCACTCTATACATAGAGTGATCGACGTTAAAATCCTACTCACTTTATACATAGAGTGATCGACGTTAAAACCCTACTCACTTTATACATAGAGTGATCGACGTTAAAATCCTACTCACTCTATACATAGAGTGATCGACGTTAAAACCCTACTCACTTTATACATAGAGTGATCGACGTTAAAACCCTACTCACTTTATACATAGAGTGATCGACGTTATAATCCTACTCACTCTATACATAGAGTGATCGACGTTAAAACCCTACTCACTCTATACATAGAGTGATCGACGTTAAAATCCTACTCACTCTATACATAGAGTGATCGACGTTAAAATCCTACTCACTCTATACATATAGAGTGATTGACGTCAAAATTCTTCTCACTCTATACATACAGCGAGTAGGATTTTAAAGTCGCTTTCAACAATTTTTCAGTCATATCACGACGAACCAGTCACATTATCCATACATGGAGCTAACCAGTCCTTGATCTATCCTCTTCCTACTGAGCGCCAAGCGAGGAAGATACGAAAGATACAAGTTCCATTTTGGACTCGGGATCAAACCTGGGACCTGCCGCTTGCGAAGCGAGTGGTCTTCCACAAGGTCACCACAGTGCCGCCTAGAAGACCTATAAGTCTGAAAATGATAACACACATTTTGATGCAGGAAGTCGCCAGTTAGATAATTATAGGGATACTAATATTTTTTATACTACAGGATGGCCATCATGAAGGCAGAGGCAGCCAAGGTTGGGATAGTGTTTGGACGGGTACCTCCTCGAAAAATCCCCAATACAGTAAAAGCCCATGTTCTACTTCGCTATGCCCAAGATAAAGACGGGGGAAAGCGTCGAGACGAGTTGGCTGAACGATTTTACAAGGTGAGATTGTACAATTACAGTCAGGAAAAGGGGGGTGACAGCTATCATTAAAAATGGCGATGACATGCAGAATCACCAAAAAATGGTGATCGGTTAGAACCATCGCCATATCCCATTATCTCTATTTTATGGTGATGCCTGGCAGTCATCATTTATTGGCGACGACAAGGCCCATCGCAAATGACGATGACTTGAAATCTACAATCATTGCTCGTCGCCAATTATTGGTGATGACTATAGGCCGCGTCGCCAATAAATGGCGATGAAATGACCTCTTCGCTATTTGTCCTCATCAATAAATGACGACAACAGGGCATCGTCACCGATAAATGGCTTTGGGCCAGCACCTTCATTCTGACTGTGTCTGGTTGGTATTGTGGCCATTTATTTGAGGTTTTAAAGCTCTTTTTATAACACAATAGATAATATTTTGAATTGAAACTCGGTGAGATATCTGCTTTTCAGAAGGAAACTTTGATGTGCTTTTCGTGTCAAAAGCTGTTTAGGTCGCTCCAGCGTCCCAGATGACAAAGACACTTTTAGGCGTGGCACGAGTGAGTGGAATTGGTATTATGGTCGTTTTGACGGGAAACATGGAAATATTTAATCTGAATTGACTTTTGATATGAATTTTGTTGACTTTGGAAAAAATTATCCTACGAGGCTGAATTTTGAAGAAAAAAAATATCAGTAGTTATCTCTTCAAACAAGTAAATAAAATAATAATTCCGTTAACGCTGTGTATGCAAAGAAATGAAATGACCATAACTGAGAACAGCCAAAATACCAAGCCCATCCGTACAGTATTTTCAAGATATCTGAATCTTGTTGATAAATATCGCACATTGCAGAGAGAGCGACGACTCACGTTCTCGCTTTCTCATCCTTTACTTTGTTGTATGTATTTGGATCAAACAATACTGGAACAATTTGATTGGCTGTCATATCACAGTGATATTAGCATTTTGGAAGGTATTTTTCGACCTATTTCTTGACCCATTTTTTAAAATTATTTCTTGGCTTTGTTGCTCACAGTCAAAATAAGAAATATAATGGACCGAAAACATCGAAAACGCCACTTCCTGGAGACCCACATTGTCGCCATTTCGTACTTTCCCGTATTGACCCCCTGCCCCCCCCCCCCGTCACACATACATACACACACACACACACACCTAATTAATCTTCAGTATTTTTCGTACAGGCTGTGTTCTGTGATGGTGTGTTTCTCGACAACAAGAGATTGATGTCGATCGCCAGAAAAGCCGGTTTCACCAAAGCAGAAGTGAAGAATCTTCTCAATAATCAAAGCCTGGCCGATGATATTCACGAAACGTCCAAGGACTGGATTAGGAACGGTGTTACAGGTACGACCTCATGAACGTAGCCAGGATTCTTCGAAAGGGCCGGGTCGTTCTCATTTGGTTCCATTTGGTCAATAAGTTGGGAGACAATCAAGCAAATATTTCACGGTTACTTCGGTTTAACATTGCCAGGTCTGGGTGATTCGAAGTCTATTCCTATTTATTCTAGTTACCCATTTGAGGTAGAGGGCTGACACTTTCCATACTATATATTTGTTGGCTCAAGCTCGACAAGAATATGTGAAAAAATAAATCCAAAAATGACATCTTTTCGGAAGCAATTTTCGGCTATTTTTGGGACAGATTTTTTTTGCAGCATGTAGAACAAACTGCATGATCTCTACAAAATGACTACCGGTACCATTTCTCCATGATATCGATAATATATCACGCTTGAAATAAATTTGTAATTCTCTCCAGTAGTTGTTTCACGTGAGGGACCTGAATTACACAGGGAGACGTCATAATGTATTCATGCTTACTGACACATAGTTCATTGATGCCGTATAAAGCAATAACAGGCGGTCCGTGGGAGTGTCGCTTATATCCCATACCCAGTGAAATTGCCGAATGATAAACCACACAAACCTCTATGACCACACACGGTACTGTTGACCTTTGTCGTGGTGAACACGAATATATTTTATTAACGTTTCCCTATGTAATTGAGTTCTGGTACATGAAACAACTGTACTGGAGTTTTGTATGGCGAGAATTACAAAGTTATTTCAGTTTGTTCTACACGGTGCAAAAAAGAAAATTTATGCAAAATTGTTGACAAGCTCCAAAGTAAACGACTAATTAAAATGAACAGACTATAGTACTATTCACGACAGTCTCTATACCAGTTTAAAAATGTCAAGACTACCGATGGGAAGGGAAAGAATGTCCCGGGAATAAATGTCCCTTTTCATATGTTTCTCTATGGTTCGCTTTAGGAAAATATGTCTTACAAAGTTGCAAATCAGGGTTAAAAGATAGGACCCGTACATTTATTCCTACTGTACAATCTTTCCATCCTTTGTTAGCGAAATGATTTATGTGGCAATGATCATCGAGTCTGAAGTACTTCTGCTCTTTAATATAGACATATATTATTCAAAATAAACAGTTATATAGATTTATGATGCGCATGGGTTGAGATAAAGGGGTGTAATTATATACATAAATAGGGTGTACATTTCTCTACTTTCAGCAATACCATGCTTCTTTATGAATGGCCAGCGAGTTTTCACTGGGGCACAGGATACTGACATGTTCGTCAGGATAATCCAACGGGTGGCCGAGAAACATCCACTGGCCAAGTCACCAACCATGTAGACAAGGGTTGTTTGTTATGTTAGATAATACACAAGTTCGACCTGGTTCCATGTCCCCCCTCCCATAGCTGTGCATATGTAGGACTGACATGTAGCGGTGATAGAACGATTCATTCATGGAACAATTCTCTCGCGTAACACATGT
>JAVTVY010038390.1:0-15734 GCA_036873755.1 Hanleya hanleyi | reverse complement strand
GGTGAACTGGACGGCGACTCATCCACTTGTGTCACGATGTGTACATCCGACGCGGCCCTTTCTTTGCTCAATTGGCTCGGCTAGATGGGGGTACAGTGCATTTTACCCTTCACCCTGATCTATGGTCTGCATTGGAAGATGCCGTGGTGGATGTGGATGAAGTGCTTATCAAGCGGTCATCAGACGAGTTGGACTGGTCATTTACCATGGCCACTGTGGAAGTCCACGAAGAAAATCAGAAAGAAACTCCGGCCCAAGATATACCTGTTATAAATAAACGATAGAGCCAGGGTCCATCATCATTTTGTCACCATGAAGCGCTGGGAGAAGGTGTTGGATAACTTATACTACAGTCCCGACAGTCCGGCAGCCTATAGTGCATTGTCGGCTCTCTATCGAGCGGCCAAACCCCCAGGGGGTACAACGTGCCAAAGTCCGAGATTGGTTAAGAAGACAAGACACCTATACCTTACATCGATCTGTCCGTCGCCATTTTCTACGGAACCGGGTCATCGTGGGAGGAATAGATGCCCAGTGGCAAGCGGATTTGGTGGATAGGAGCGCCTTTGCCAAACACAACGATGAGAATCGGTATATCTTGACGTGCATCGATATCCTATCCAAGTATGCGTGGGTGGTACCCATCCGGACGAAAACGGGGGCAACTCTCATAGCGGCGTTCAAAGACATCTTCAAGACCGGGCGCAAACCTTTGTATTTGCAAACCGACGAAGGCACGGAATTCCTCAACAGGCCGTTCCAAGCCTTTCTCAAGAAACAGAAGGTGTTTTTCTTCCATACGTACAACGAGACCAAGGCTTCCGTGGTGGAGAGGTTCAACAGGACATTCAAAGGCCGCATGTGTAAATATTTCACCTATAAGAATACAAGGCGGTACATCGATGTTCTCCCGAAACTGGTGAGGGGTTACAATCGAGCCTATCATCGAAGTATAGAGAGAGCCCCCATTACCGTGACCCAACGCAATGAAACCCAAGTCCGGCGTGTCTTGTACTCCAGGCCATCGCAGCGAACGACGAAGGCGGTGTACAAGGTCGGGGACCCTGTACGGATCAGTAAAGTCAAGGGCAAGTTCGAGAAAAGTTACTTGCCCAACTGGAGCGATGAGCACTTCCTGATTAAACGGCGCCTACCCTGACAGCGGCGAGTCTATGAACTGGAAGATCTCCAAGGGGAAACGTTGCTGGGGACGTTTTACGAGACGGAATTACAGCCTGTTGTAAAAACACAGCAAGACTACTACACGGTGGAGCAGATTTTGAAAACGGAACGTCGACGGGGCAAACTGTTTCATTTCGTGAAATGGCAAGGTTGGCCCAGTTCCTTCAATTCCTGGGTCGCGGCCAACCAGGTGAAACGACTATAAAACCAGACACCACTGCCGTCTTCCTTCATTCCACGTCCGACTACAGTGCTATGGACCAACAGCAGCTGCCTCTGAAGACAGCGTCTCGCAAAACGCGCAAAGCGCAAGTGGGCTTTGGGGTGCTATTGCTAACCCTGCTGAGTGTGTTGTACGGAGGTGTATTTTACGACGTAGCCTATGTCAGCACGTTACTTAACCAACTGAGAACACCAGGCACCAGCGAAACCGGTCTACAGAGAGCACCAGTCGTATCGAGCCCAGTCACCACCACCACCACCACACCCCGCGTACAAGCCACGTCGAGCTCTACACCTACACCAAGTGCGCCCACTACGTCTGAACACCTACCGGATTTCATCCCTCACAGTGAACCGACCACCCACGTTGTACCCATCACCACCATCATCATCCCTGAACGTGAACAGACAACGACGACCGACGT
Organism: Hanleya hanleyi; assembly: GCA_036873755.1. Lineage (NCBI taxonomy): Eukaryota > Metazoa > Mollusca > Polyplacophora > Lepidopleurida > Hanleyidae > Hanleya > Hanleya hanleyi. The sequence continues at coordinate 13,905 of JAVTVY010038390.1, read as the reverse complement.
TGTACCCACCACCACTCCAGTTCACTCGTACGAAATTTACAAGAGCGGGTTACCACGACAACGGATACACCTCGAACCATGGACCCTCGGTGGCAGTATCCCTTCACCTTCGTCATCGCAGGACCGACGGGCTCCGGCAAAACGCACTTCGTCAGGAAGCTCCTTCAACACGCCGACAGCATGACCACTCCACCCATTGCCAGAGTCGTGTGGTGTTACGGAGAATGGCAGGCAGCGTATGCAGCAATGCCCCACATCACGTTCGTGGAAGGCCTACCCAACCTGGCCGATTTGGAACCCGACACCTTGGTGGTTCTGGATGATCTCATGGCGGAGACGGATGCACGGGTCACCCAACTCTTTACCAAAGGCAGCCATCATCGACGGCTCAGCATCATCTACATTGTGCAGAATCTGTTCAGTAAAACAAAGAACATCGGAATATCAGCTTAAATGCCCACTACCTGGTGGTCTTCAAAAACCCGAGAGATCCCACTCAACTGCTGCACCTGGCGAGACAGATGTATCCCGGCCGCACACCGTTTGCGTTGGAAGCCTTCAAAGATGCCACAACCCCTCAGCACGGGTATATGCTCTTCGACCTCAAGCAAGCCACCCCTGACCACCTTCGACTACGGACCGGCATCTTTCCCGGAGAGACCCACCACGTGTACATGCAAAAATAATGTAAACACATCCACAGTGGCGCCCCAGCTGGGGTCTGTGTGTTTGATGATGGGGAATAATAAAAAGAATGAATACCACAGCAGGGTTGACTTTGTCTGTGAGGTGGATAAAAAGGGCAGAGTTGTGGGTTCCAGCATTAGTTGTACAGGATGTCTGCGCGAGTACGGAAGCACGCTCCCACGCTCCGTGTATTGAAGACGGCCCCACCCGAGTTAGTCCGAACCATTGTACGCGGTGCGGACCCTGACCTTGTACGCTGTCTGTGCGAGATCGGGTACAACCTGTTAAAAGGCAACGTATACCACTGACTCCGGCTCAGAAGACCAAGTTGGCCAAGCATAAGACAGGTCTCCGAACCCTAGTCCACAAGCGGGTCCCTCAAACACAAAAGAAAAAGGTGTTACAGAAAGGCGGCTTCCTCGGGGCCATCTTAGCACCGTTGGCCGCTTCCGTGTTGGGTCCAGTATTGGGTGGACTCTTCGGCCGACAATGAACCACACGAAAACAATGGTCCTCGTCGAACCACGGTTCCTGCAAAACCTCTAATCACCCTACCCTGTCCCACCTACGGTGAAGACCATAAACAGCCTCGATGGTGAGATGCAACAGATCTTACAGAGACCGGGGTTAAGCGACAGTGAGAAAGTACAACGGTACAATGAGACGCTTCAACGGTACATGACGTTCATGGACCAATACAAAACCCTGTCTACCCCAGCAACAGCACCACCGCCACCACCACCACCACCACCACCACGTGACAGACCGCTTACCTCAGCACCGTTCCAACAGCCGCCATTACCAGGGGTAGCCTCCACAGCCCCACAGTGGGTGGAAGACGAAGTGCTGAAGAGTGTACCTGCATCGTTCAAGAAACAAGCTGGCCTGGTATTACAACGGATGAAACAGAATCCTAACATGACTTGGAATGATAAAGGCGAACTCCTGGTACAGAATCAGGTGGTCCCCGGCACCCACATGACGGATTTAGTGAATGATCTGATGCGTCAACGCAGATCGCACACTGATCCTCGAGGATGGGAGGTCTTCGCTCAAGGCTTGAAAGACATGCATGTACCACAGGAATTGGTGGGGAACCCCCACCGCTGGGCCTTTATGCAGCAAACCCAGCAATCGCCGAGTCGTGCACCACGACTCTCACCACAACCTTCTTGGGAAGCCGACTGGGAACCGGAGCCACCCCCCAAAACTCCACCACCATCACAACGGGCACCTTCTTTTCAGGCCTTTAAAAAACCACCCTCGATCAGGACACCCCACATCTCCAGAGCCGTGACACGTAGCAAGTCAACGCGACGAACACGACGCTGGACACAACCGCCCAAGGCCTGGAACACCTATTAAAACCAACAGCAGCAGCAGGACAGCTCAGTCGCCATGTTTTACCTGACCCTACCCAGTAACAGTTCGCTGGATGTGTTTTCTGACAACACCGTGGCCAAGTACGTCACCCAGTTACCGCAACCGTTACATTTACCTGGCCGGTGGGAATGCGGCCTCGTGGATATCCAATACCCTTACTCGTGGTACAACGTGCGAGCCAATGAAGTGTGGTACGAGGTGACCTACGAAGGCAAAAATACCCGACTCACCCTGCCCGAAGGCCAATACGATACCCCCAAAGAGTTCATGGGTGGGTTGTCAAGACTGATGCATTATAAGGCGCTACGGGGGGTGACGAATACTTCAAGACCCATCAAAGCCTATCCCTTCAAGAATCACGTGGACTTCGATTACAACGCACACAACGACAAGGCACAGCTTATCGTCTCCGGCAAGGCGAGTGTCGTACTGAGTGCTATCCTACAGCAAATGCTGGGTTTCGATCTAAAGACGTTCGCTGGTCCCACTGAACACCATGGCGAGATGCCGATGGATATGAAGTCGGGTATGTACGGACTCTACGTCTACTCGGACGTGGTGGACAACCACATCGTGGGCGATATCAACACACCTCTGTTACGGGTAGTCCCCATTAAAAGACGTATGGAGGTCAAGTCACCCACAGTTTCACCCACATGCTCTACTTGCCCGTACGACAAACTGACATCAACACGATCACGGTGGATATAAGAGATGACACGGGACGACCGGTGGCATTCGAGCGAGGAAAAGTGGTGCTGACACTTCATTTTTGACAAGCACGTGCTCCCCACTTTGCATAATGAAAGTACCTTACGAGTGCGATGCACGCAGCTATGCCGACTATTATGCCCAACAGGCCGGGGGTGGCTTTCCGGTATTTAGCGGTGCACGCATGCAACGAGGACATGGTCTGGGGAACATACTCGGCAGCACTGTGAAAACGTTCCTGCCCTTGGTGACGCGTGGGGTGAAAGCAATCGGCAAACAAGCGGTACGCAGTGGACTGCAAGTGGCCGGTGATGTGTTGGGGGGTACGGCACCCAAAGAATCCTTGAAACGGCGGGCCAAAGAAGCGGGAGGCGTCTTGGTGGCCAAAGCACTACGCACCGTTGGGAATAAAAGAGCTGCCCCACCGAGACCACGCACCAGTAGACGACCGACATCGAAGAAGACAAAGGATATCTTTTCTTAAAACATGTCCTTAATCCACGCCGAGTCCTGCCCCTCCACCAACAGTGAATTTGATTTGTGGACCGTGCCGCCCACACAAACCAGTGTCGAACAAGGATTATGGGTGGAGCATCTCCCGCATCTCCAGCATCAACGAAACCGGGCCCATCGAGTTCACCATCAGTAATGGGGATACGGCCTATGTGGATTTAGCCCATACCTACTTGTATGTGAAAGCCAAGGTGGTCAATGGAGCTGGCACCAGAATCGCTGACCAAGCAACGGTGGGCCCGACGCATCTCTGGCTGCACTCGATGTTTCAGCAGGTGGATATTTTTCTCAGCGACAAACTCATCAGTGACTCCACCAACACGTACCCCTATCGAGCCTACATCGAGACACTGTTGTCGTATGGCCGAGAGGCTAAAAAATCTCAGCTGACAACCGCTTTATTCTACAGGGACACGCCCGAGCACATGGACACGGCGAACAATGGGGGATATAACAAACGGAAGGCTTTCACTGCGAACAGTGCCTCGGTGGATATGATGGGTCGACTGCATGCAGACATGTTCATGCAAGACCGGTACCACTTGAACAAGATCCCCATCAAAATCCGACTGATACGGGCGCCTCCGACCTTCGCCTTGATGGCCACTAACGTAGAGGGGCACGCAGCGGACTATAAGATTGTCATCCAAGACGCAGTCCTGTATGTCCGAAAAGTGAAACCGAATCCAGCCGTTCAATTGGGACACATGAAAGCCTTGGAAACAAAACCAGCCCAGTACCCTATCCGACGTGTACAAACCAAAGTGTTCTCTGTGCCTGCTGGAAATATGGGCGCTAACAAAGAAAACCTGCTCCTGGGGGAACTACCCAAGCGATTGATCCTGGCCTGTGTGGAAAATACCAGTTTCAGCGGAGCCTACCCAGAGAATCCGTTTGACTTTCAACATTTCGGCATCAATGTTGTGGCCCTGCATGTGGATGGACAACAGGTGCCAGCCACGGCCTTAACACCGAACTTTGGGCGGAGGAATTTCATTCGAGCCTATCAGAGCCTGTTTACAGCCACCGGTCAAATAAACCAGGACGAAGGGAATATGATCAGTCGGGAGGACTACGCGAACGGATACACGTTGTTCTGTTTCGATCTGACTCCCACCTTAGAGAACGACCATCAGCTGGCCCTGGCCAAGCAAGGCAACTTACGGTTGGAAATCCACTTTGCACGAGCCCTGGCGACCACTGTCAATGTGATCTGCTACGCCGAGTTTGACAACATCATTCAAGTGGACAAGGCGCGCAACGTGCTGTGTGACTTCTCCACCTAACATGGATACAGACCAGATAACCACCGTGCTGGAGAATGACCCAGAGACACGTAGGGTCTTTCAAGGGGTGTTCGCCCGAGATGTGTTTCCATTAGACCGTGTGTATCCTGCTGCTTACGTTCTCAACACGGACCCGATGGAGCGACCTGGTGAACACTGGGTGGCCGTGTACTTGACAGAACAGCAGGGGGAATACTTTGACCCGTACGGCCTGCCACCCCTCCATCCCGATTTAACAGACTTCATGGATGAAGGCACAGAGACGTGGTGTTGGAACAGTCAAACGTTGCAAAGCCTGACCAGTAGCGTGTGCGGACAATATTGCTTGCTTTACCTGTACCATCGATGCCGGGGAAGACCCTTATCTACCATCGTACAGATGTTTGACGAGTACCCCAAGGCCGAGGACCGCGATGTACTCGTCTATGACTGGGCCGCCCATCATTTCAATGTACAAGCCCCGTTCTGGGCTTAAGTTAATGACAAGCCCCTTGTTCTGGGCTTAAGTTAATGACAAGCCCCTTGTTCTGGGCTTAAGTTTACAAGCCCCTTGTTCTGGGCTTCAATGTACAAGCCCCTTGTTCTGGGCTTCAGTTAATTACAAGCCCCTTGTTCTGGGCTTGAGTTTTCACGTAGTTGTTCTCACGTTGTTGTTGTTCACTGAATAAAAAAAAATGAGATCTCACCAAAAACCCCTGTCTTGTGTGTTTTATTCCTAATGCATCAATGCCCAATGTGGAGATTCAGTAAAACTGAAATCAGTGGTGTAGGATGGGGCCAAAATGTAACCCATCAAGTTTAGAATGCAAGAGCACTATAGTAAAAAATAGAGAGCCAATGAAATCAGCCTACAGACCAAGTACGTGTTTTTGGTCTAGGTTTGAGCGGGCATTTCATTGAGGTACGTGTATACGGTGAGTGAAAAGACTCGTCCAACACGTATAGATTATGTTGATGACTATAAGTTCTAGGTAACCCATCAAGGTTAGAATGCAAGAGCACTATAGTAAAAATAGAGAACCAATGAAATCAGCCTACAGACCAAGTACGTGTCTTTGGTCTAGGTTTGGAGCGGGCATTTCATTGAGGTACGTGTATACGGTGAGTGAAGAGACTCGTCCAACACGTATAGATTATGACTACAAGTTCTATGAGCATAATGCATGAAAGTGGCTTTGAACACCGTATTAGCCAATCAGTGGCCTAGAATGGAGCCAAAGGTAACCCATCCATGTCCAGAAAAACATTACCCTGGTGTACAAGAACCCAGATGTAGGCGCGGACGTCAGCGAAAGCACACCGTGAATACCCCAATTCGATTGGCTGATTGTTCGACCGCTGATTGGTTCTTTTTCTCGACCGCTGATTGGCTCTTTTTCTCGACCGCTGATTGGTCCAAATGAACCTGCCCATCTTTCCCAGGTTCATCTAGAATCCCCTTTTTGTGCTCAAGCTCTGACTATAGCGATGCCGCAACATTGTCTCATTGGACATTGGACCGTCTGACCTGGAGGTGACCCTTTGACCTTTTCACCCGCGTCCGCGCGCGCGCGCGCACTGCCGGGGATGACGCGGGATGACGCTGCGGAGCGCTGGGGCGGGGCGGGAAAACACCCCGGCGGTTGAACATTGGAACTCTTGTGGGTTTGGAGGATGAACATACGGACGTCTAAGGGAAAAAATTGGAACTCTTCTATGTTTGGAGGTTTGGAATTTTCGTCTACCGCTTTAAGAGCTGCCAATCGACACATCAGTCAATGTCTTTAAATGTTATCATTTTCGTTAACAGTATGTAATCATTGAATTGCTTATATACCAAGACGATGAGCCACAACCTTCTCTGTGGTTCAACAATTTGCATACAGTTCATAAACGATTATGAAAATTAAGTTCACTACTTCTAGTAATCATTTTATGTACCCAATCTGGATAAATTACAAAGTGGTAATACGTAGACAAGTATATATGGAAACAAGTTTTGAAAGGAAGAATAATTCAGCCGTCTGTGAGAATCGAAACGACGACCCTCCAATCCATGGAGTTGCACAGAGGGGATTCTCAATTCTAATCATTTCATGTGCCATATTGGTAACATTCCGCCAAGAATATGACTAAAATCAGTCAGGAGCAGTTGACATGTAGACTGTGTCTCTGTCAGTTGCTAGTGATATTTTAACCCTAACAGCCCAGTAGTAGTGTCTACCATTTACGAGTCTACTTGACCTACTTTTTTGTTCCCCCCGGGGGCGGATTGAGGCGGAACCGGGAGGTCACGGGAGGGGATTCCCCAGTGGGGGTTTCCCAATGACGATCACGTGATCAATGCATGTCTAGACTTGTTCTGGGTTGTACAGTTCTGCCATACGGAGGATGGGAAATAAATTAATTAATTAATTAATTAATTTTAATTAATTACTTGTAAAATGGCGGTGTTTTTAGACGGCGCAAGGGAGCAAACGAGGCGGTGGGGACGTCACGGGGAGAAAAAACCCTCACATTACCCTCAAAAAAACCTCTAAGCCATATAATAATAATAAACATAATCCATAGGTGTTGTACCATGTTAATAGGATCAGTCTAGCATCTGTACCACCCTAGGGTCGAGTGTTTATTGTCCCGTGTATATCCGCAAGAAAACAACAAACAAAATGGCGGCTCCAGGATGGTGTGGGGATGCCCCTTCCATATCACGGCGTCGACAGTAGCGCCATCTGCACACATTGACGCAAGGGAGACAACTCGTGTGGCCTAAGGATATGGAAATAGCCGTGTTGGAGCTAGGGCAGCCACAAATGGACCAATGGGGTCGAGTGAGGTATCAAAGTGAAGCTTAGGTGAAGGGGCATCTAATGGGCTGGGTGTGGGATTGAAATAGCGGCATTCTGCACATGCGCGGTGGCCGAAGGGTATGGAAATAGCCGTGTTGGAGCTAGGGGAGCCCCTAATGGTCGAATGGGGTCGAGTGAGGTATTAAAGTGAAGCCTAGGTGAAGGGGTATTTGATGGCTGGGTGGGTGCATGTAAAAATTTTCCCTGAAAAAAAAAACGGAACACGGACGTTATCGAAAAACCTGGGAAAATGCCTATATGGGGTATGAGGGGTATATAGGTCGCCGGGCTTAACGGGGCTTGTCTATCAATAGAGTTATCTCCCCTAGTTCCAGGGTGGGTGTATGTAAAAATTTTCCTGAAAAAATACGGAATACGGACTTTATCCTAAATTACGGAAAATGCCTATATGGGGTATGGGAGGTATAGGACCATCCTGGGAAACGTACTTCTATACATTTGCGGTAGGGTTGTGGGGTCTCGTTTTACTCGTCTCGTCATTTAGAACATGATAAGAAGTGTCCCCGTGCGAATCGGTGAAATTTTTGAAAAAAGTCACCGAACCTCTTATATTGCTTGCGAAAAGTTGCGAGATCAATAAAGTCATTCATGCAGTGTGAAATATCTGGATCATATCAAGCTAATAGTATATATACATGTGTCAGATTGATAGGGCCTAAGGTTATTGAATTATGTCAGCTTTGCGTCATGTGAATATTGCTTTTATTCCTCTTGTATTCATCTTGTCATGTTTGGCAACTTGTTGTTCTTATTTGTATGACTATATTACCAGTCTGCTGACTGCGTTGATGTGTCAATAAAAAAGTTCTAAAAAAGTTCTAAGTTCTATAGTCCCATACTGGGGTATAGGTTCAATGTTTATCCCCCTGGGAAACGTACTTCTATACATTTGCGGTAGGGTTGTGGGGTCTCGTTTTACTCGTCTCGTCATTTAGAACATGATAGGAGGTGTCCCCGTGCGAATCGGTGAAATTTTTGAAAAAAGTCACCGAGCCCCATATAGACCCATACTGGGGTATAGGTTCAATGTTTATCCTCCTGGGAAACGCACTTCTATACATTTGCGGTAGGGTTGTGGGGTCTCGTTTTACTCGTCTCGTCATTTAGAACACGATAGGAAGTGTTGCGGAGCGAATCGGTGAAATTTTTGAAAAAAGTCACCGAGGCCTGGGTAGGCCCATAGCCTATACTGCATGGCTATGGGTGTATAGGCCCATACGGGGTGGACATGTTGGAGTCTAGGTGAGTCCCTAATGGTCCAATGGGGTCGAGTGAGGTCTTATTTTGAAGCTCCCGTGGAGTTTGTAATGTATCGACTAATGGTTCGTCCGTGTACAATAGTCTGCGCATGCGCAGTCTGGCCGTAGTATAGAAAGCAAGCATGTTGGGGGGTATGTGGGGGTGTGTTTGGGGTAGAGATGGACCACTATGGGTCCAAATGGGTTGTGGGAGGTGTCAAAGTGAAGTTTGTGTGGGGTAGAGTCAGAATGGCGTGTTTTTAAGTGCAAGTCGCGTCAATCTGCGCGCAGTTGGTTGTAGTAAGTAAAAGGGCTTAGTCAGCAAAGTATATTAGAAGGTATTTGGGATCGAGATGGGCTATTCACGGTTCGAATGCGTCCTCGAAGGTGTCATCTTGTAGTTCTGGGGTGTACATTCCGATTTGAGGGATGTTCGCGTCATCTGTGACGTCATCGGTACGAGTAGTAGCGAAAGTGGCCATTTTCGGGCAGTACATGAAGGTATTTGGGGTCGAGAGGGGCTATTCACGGTTCAAATGCGTCGTGTGAGGTGTCATCTTGTAGCTCTCGGGGTGTACATTCCGATTTGAGGGATGTTCGCGTCATCTGTGACGTCATCGGTGACGTCATCGGTACGAGTAGAAAGTAAAGTGGCCATTTTGGGGCAGTACATGAAGGTATTTGGGGTCGAGATGGGCTATTCACGGTTCGAATGCGTCCTGGAAGGTGTCATCTTGTAGTTCTCGGGGTGTACATTCCGATTTGAGGGATGTTCGCGTCATCGGTGACGTCATCGGTGACGTCATCGGTACGAGTAGTAGCGAAAGTGGACATTTTCGGGCAGTACATGAAGGTATTTGGGGTCGAGATGGGCTATTCACGGTTCGAATGCGTCCTGGAAGGTGTCATCTTGTAGTTCTCGGGGTGTACATTCCGATTTAAGGGATGTCCGCGTCATCTGTGACATCATCGGTGACGTCATCAGTACGAGTAGTAGCGAAAGGGGGTATTTTGGGTGCTATGTAGGGGTGTGTTTGGGGTAGAGAGGCACCATCCTTGGTTCGAATGGGTCGTGGAGGGTGTCAAAGTGAAGCTTGTGTGGGGTAGAGTCAGAATGGCGTGTTTTTGAATGCAAGTCGCGTCAATCTGCGCATGCGCAGTTGGTTGTAGTAAGTAAAGTGGCCATTTTGGGGCAGTACATGAAGGTGTTTGGGGTAGAGAGGGACCATCCTTGGTCCGAATGCATCGTGTGAGGTGTCATTTTGTTGCTCTCGGGGTGTACATTCCGATTTGAGGGATGTCCGCGTCATCTGTGACGTCATCGGTGACGTCATCGGTACGAGTAGTAGCGAAAGTGGACATTTTCGGGCAGTACATGAAGGTATTTGGGGTCGAGATGGGCTATTCACGGTTCGAATGCGTCCTGGAAGGTGTCATCTTGTAGTTCTCGGGTGTACATTCCGATTTGAGGGATGTCCGCGTCATCTGTGACGTCATTGATGACGTCATCGGTACGAGTAGTAGCGAAAGTGGACATTTTGTGGGTGCGTGGGGGTGAGTTTGGTGTAGAGAGGGACTATCCTTAGTCCGAATGCGTCGTGTGAGGTGTCATTTTGTAGCTCTCGAGGTGTACATTCCGAGTTGAGGCATGTCCGAAGCATCTGTGACGTCATTGTTGACGTCATCAGTAGGAGTAGTAGCGAAAGTGGACATTTTGGGGCAGTGAAGGAAGGTATTCGGAGTAGAGAGGAACCATCCTTGGTCCGAATGCGTCCTGAGAGGTGTCATGTTGTAGCTCTCGGGGTGTACATTCCGAGTTGAGGGATATCCACAGCATCTGTGGCGTCATTGGTGACGTCATCAGTACGAGTAGTAGCGAAAGTGGGCATTTTTTAGCAGTGAAGGATGTTATTTGGTGCAGAGATGGACCATCCGCGGTGCGAATGCGTCGTGTGAGGTGTCATCTTGTAGCAACGCCCACCAAAGCCATTCTTAATGCTTCAACGCCCTGGTGAAATAGCTCAGAAGCTCTGATATTCCATGGAATTGTCACTAATTCTTCGAAATGCAGTGACGCCCTCGACGCCCGTCGTTACGCTTTAACACTCTAACATAACACTATGATATAGACCGGAGAGAGAACAACAACAGCAACAACAACAAGGATGACACATGAGAGAACAACAAGAAGAAGAAGTTTTTTTTCATATAGTTTATTCTCCCCAATGTTACATCATACCCACGCTGGGGGAGCCGCGTTGGGTATATTTACAATTCAAGAAGATTCTTGAGGCCACCATTTGCATGTTTTATATTCGTTCCTGTCCGTTAGATGTATTCTTGTCCAATCAGAAGTCTACATTTCAGAAAGTTCCATCTTCGGCCATGTTCGCTCTGAACCGTTTATTCTAATCACCGTCGGTCAGGCCAGGATACCGTTGAGGCAACATATCCTCAGATAGTTGTTTGCGCATTCTGAGAATCTATCAGTGCATGGGTGAAAACTTTCATCCGATGGGGGTGGTGGTCAGTTTAACCACGAAGAACGTAACATTGGTTACCCTCTCCACTATCCATTTGGTGTTGGGGCGTTGTTGTTGGGCCCATTCCAAGGGATCCACGGTGGCCAGGTTCTCCAGCATCGTCTCTAGCGACGCCCGGTTAATGATGGTAAACGGTTGGTCAAATACCCGGGTGTTACTGCTCGGGTAAAAGTATCGGACTTGATCTGTCTCCTTATGCTGCAGCACATAACCAAACGCCAGATTTAATTTGAAGGACGTTGCTTGGTCATTGAAGATGGTTTCCACGTAGCTGCGTAGACGGGCGAGGTCGGTCATTCGAAAATTGTAGATATCTTGAATACGGCGATGACGGTGGAAACAGTGCCGTATTATGGTCCAATGGCGCCGATAGATGTCACTCACTGGATGGGTGCCCTGTAAGACATCGCTAGGAACATTTATGGGCTCGTCCAGAAAATGTTCGATGTTATCAGGCATATGACTCGAAACCGTAACGGTGGGGTCCGGCTGGATATCCAGGCTCTTCTGAACTGTGGGTATAGACGGGCTCTCCTTCATCGCATCGCCAGTGGAATTCGTCTCCCCGGGCTCATCTTCACTAGGTCTGACCTTCCGCGGCTCCTCTTCAGTAGGTAGTTGTCGCACATGCCATGGTACCGGGGCATGAATCAACCGTTGGTGTCGCAGCAACTGACTGCGTCGTTTGAAGAGTTGACCACAACCGTTACATTGTTCCGTCGCGCCCTCGTGGAATGAGCGTTCGTGGCACAGTAAATGTTCCTCCCGATTGAACGACCGTGCGCAGGTTGTACAAGTATACCGAGCATTGTTGTGTGTGGAAGCCTCGTGGCGTCGTAAATTATCTAGACGAGTAAACAGCTTCTGGCAAGTTGTGCAAGTGAACATCTTGGTGGTTGACAGAGTGTCTGATGAAACAGCCAGGCCGCTTCCCTTTTATAGAACGCTAGCTGGTGATATATTTTTAGCACACTCAGTTCAACTATCCCCAAGTCGAGGGCCGAGCCGTGACATCTTCGGTAACCTCCGTGTCTCTTCGGTCATCTCCGTAACGTCAACGATCAACATGTAGACATATAGAGTATGTACGGCATGTTATGGTATTCATCAGTGCACGAGTGACGCATTCAGTCGATGGGGGTGGTCGGTCAGCTTGGTAACGAAAAACGTAACATTGGTTACCCTCTCCACTATCCACTTGGTGTTGGGGCGTTGTTGTTGGGCCCATTCCAAGGGATACACGGTGGCCAGGTTCTCCAGCATCGTCTCTAGCGACGCCCGGTTAATGATGGTAAACGGTTGGTGAAATACCCGGATGTTGCTGCTCGGGTAAAAATATCGGGCTGCTTGGTCTGTGTCCTTATGCTGCAGCACATAACCAAACGCCAGATTCAACTTGAAGGCCGTAGTTTGATCGTTGAAGATGGCTTTTACGTAGCTGCGTAGGCGGGTGAGGTTGGTCAGTCGGAAATTGTAGATATCTTGAATGGGGCGATGACGGTAGAAACAGTGCCGGATCATGTGCCAATGGCGCCGATATATGTCACTCACTGGATGGTGTTCGTGTAACAGATCGCTAGGAACATGTATGGGTTCGTCCACGAAGTGTACTTTGCTCTCCTCGTCGTGCAAAATCTGGCCCAATGTCTTGTCGTCGGAATTTGAATGTTGAATTAGGGCGACATCATCATCTTCAACCCTCGTGCGATGGGTGGGAGTTCCCGCTTTCTCGATACTGGTGCCTACGGATTCTTCTACCTGCAGACGTGACTGCAGAACAGGGTGTCGTGTGCGTTGGTGTCGCAGCAACTGACTGGTCAGTTTGAAAATCCGACCACATTCTTCGCATGGACGCTTGGGTACTTCATGGCGTGCACGTGTGTGGCGCTGTAAATGATCTGGGCGCTGAAACGACAGTGTACATATCGTACAGCTATGCCGGGCGGTTCCTTCGTGCTTGGTAGCCTCATGGCTGCGCAAGTCGTGCAGACGAGTGAATGCTTTCGAGCACGTAGTAAAAGTGAACATCTTGGTGGTTGACAGAGTGTCTGACGAAACGACCAGGCCGCTTCCCTTTTATAGCACGCTAGCTGGTGACCTATTTTTAGCACAGTCAAACGAACCCCCACAAACAGGTCTGTACCATCTCCTTTCCTTCAATTCACATCGAAAGTGACGTCATACCCCAACATGTCTAAACATGATCCGACAACATGAAAAGGATGCAGGTCAAGTGCACTCAATGACCTGGTGTACACACGACCTTATATGACCACTCACTCACTCATGTGTGTATGTGTGTGTGTGTGTGCGTGTGTGTGTGTGTGTGTGTGTGTTTTTACCTGTGTGTCTGCGTCTGTGGGTATGTGTCTGTGTGTGTGTGCATGCATGTGTGTGTGACCAATACATATGGACTGCTGATGGACACATGTTCATTCCTATATTTAAAGACTCTACCACCACCACCACACACACTACCACCGACTCCACCAACACCACCCCCGCACACCACCAACACCACCACCAACGCCACCATCAACGCCACCAACGCCACCATCAACGCCACCAACGCCACCACCAACGCCACCACCGGGCAACAACGCCCGGTGGTGGCGGTGGTGGTGGTGGTGGCCGGAACTGACCTTTGACCCCGGCGCGCGCGGTGTAAAGGTTTCCACCGTGCGGTGGAAACCTT
>JAVTVY010038389.1:0-16343 GCA_036873755.1 Hanleya hanleyi | reverse complement strand
TCTGGAAAATCACCAAACACTGGTCCAGAGCAAAAGGACTCCAACCGCCAATTGGGTTGGCTGCATGGCAAATCCATCACAGAAATCAGGAATGCCCAGAACCAAGACACATCATTATCTCCAGTCATCGCATGGAAGGAGACCGGCAAACGACCAAAATGGCCTAATGTATCAGCAAAAAGTCCGGCAACAAAAGCATATTGGAGCCAATGGGACCGCATTGAAGTTAGGGATGGAATCCTCTACCGTCAATGGTTCGGTGATGGGGGACAATCTTCCTGGCAGCTTATTGTTCCCAGATCTTGGCGGGATGACATTCTCAAAGCCAAGCACAGTGACTGTGGTTCAGGACATCTTGGAATAAACAAAACTGTTGCTCGGATGCATGGTCGATTCTACTGGGTGGGTTACCAACAAGATGTAACAGAGTGGATCAGGAAATGCGAGGAATGCCAAGCATGTAGAGCTCCAACAAAGAAGTTCATCGCACCTATGAATCAGTATCTGGCAGGAGGACCTCTGGAGAGGATTGCTCTTGACATTTTAGGACCTCTACCAGAGACTAGACGGGGGAATAAATATATTCTCGTACTATCTGATTACTTCACGCGATGGACAGAGGCATTCCCAATGCCTAACATGGAAGCAGAAACCATTACTAAGATTGTCATGGATGAATTCTTCTGTCGATTTGGTCTACCTTCTGAGATCCATTCTGACCAGGGCACTCAGTTTGAATCTAAACTGTTCCAGGGACTGTGTGACAAACTGGAAATTGCCAAAACAAGGACGACATCATATCATCCACAAAGTGACGGACTGGTGGAACGCTTCAACAGGACTCTGGAGGAAATGCTCAGAAAAGTTGTTGCAACCGACCAACGGAACTGGGATGAGACATTACCCATGTTGATGTTAGCCTACAGATCATCACGACATGAAAGCACTGGTTTTTCCCCATGTCTGATGATGTTTGGACGTGAGATTACGCTGCCAGCGGACCTCCTGTATGGTACACCACCACAAGCAAAACAAGAAATCAGTGAAGTGGACTACGTGCAGGAAACTAGGGAAAAGCTGTGGACGGTTCATGACATATCTCGTAAAAATATGCAGGCTGCCAGTGATAGGCAGAAACGAGTCTATGACCGACGCACTAACCAACACATCTACAAGGCCGGGGAAGCTGTATGGTTACACGACAACCGTCGGAGAAAGGGGATTTCTCCAAAGTTGCAGAAACCATGGACTGGACCATTTCTCGTGACCGAGCGACTATCAGACCTAGTTTACCGGATACAGAAGGGCCCTGCTGCCAAATCTAAAGTGGTGCACCATAACAGACTCAAACCATATCATGGTTCTGCGCCAAAGTGGTTGAAAAAGACACAAAAGACAAAGTAGTGACATAGAATGGGGTTGATGGGGACTGGTTGGGAATCCCAAACAAAAAGGAAACAACTAAATTATTAAACATTTAACACAGGTGGTTCTCATAACTAAGGTTCCTCCTATCATATTTTTCACAGATGCGTGATGATGGCCCACCATGGAGGTGTTGGAAGTGTCCGATCTGCCCCAGACAGTTCCAGGCTAGGCGTCAACTGGAGAGGCACAAAAAGGACGCACATGGACCCATCGTCCAGTGTAGTGAATGTGCCTATGCAGTACCCGCATCAAGGATGTACATGCTCAAAAAGCATGTTGATAAATATCATGGCAGGTTACAGGCCACTGAAGACCGACCACATCGGGGATACTCTCCACGCCGCCCTGAGAGACGCCACCAATCGAGTGGTAAGGAGGAACGGCCAACTGTCAAGCCGGCGGCCCGACCAAGGTCAGTGGTGAGTCTGGATGTGCCCCGGGACTATCACATCCCCAAAAAGAGTGCCAAGTCCTGCACCGTGAGCAGACCACCATCACCAAAACCATCCGGGGGTCGGGAAACTCACCACAACAGGGAACAACCCCAGACCGTACCATCCAACCCAAAACGGACGACCAAAGGGAACCCTCCCGAAAAAGCTAATATGGTACAGTTGGACAAGCCCCCCAGTCCTAAGGTGGGAACTCCTCCACGGGTCACCACTACATCTCCAAGGCAGTCCCCTTCAATGGCAAAAACTCCATCGCCAGGGCCAATTCGAAGGACCCGAGAGAGAACGCCATCACTTTCTCCACAACCAGCCAAGCGGTCTCGGGTCCGACGACTCTCTACTTCATCAACATCCTCCTCCTCATCATCATCAAGTTCCTCCTCCAGTAGTTCCACTGACACAGCGCCGGAAACCACAGGGGAAGAGAAAAGAGAGGTGCCCAACATTGACCCTGTTGTACCCCCACCATCAACCCCAGAACCACTCATATCATTATTTGCAACCCCTGAGAAATTTACACCAGTCTCTCAGGAGGTCCAGTCACCACCACCAACACCCGTCACGACACCCAGTACACCCACTGCAGCATCACCTCTACCTGTCCAACCTCACTTCCAGACCATTCCACCTACCATCATCTACAACCCACAGAGGTTAGACCCGCAAGGACCACCAGCTGGGGGTCGTTATGAGTTCCTGCATAACGACCCCAGGATCTTCTTTCTTGGTGCTCCGAGCCTGTACTCCGAAACCTTCCCCGCCAGCCACCTGAGGACAGTGAGGAGACAGGCCCTCGAAACTTCACGTGGACCTTCGCGACACGTGCAGCATGTCCCCCCGGGAGTGAGTGCCATTATGCGCACTGAGAGAGCGGTTCTTCCGGATGGGACAGTTTATGAACTCAGTGCCACCTGGGTGCAGGATCCAAGAGCCCGAGTGTTGCGTGAGCAGGGCACCCAAACAGAAACCAGCTGACATCTGTAAATAGAAAGAAATGGACTTGTGTTAATTTTTCAAAGTTTATTATTATACAATTTTATTATATATATGTGCCAAACTACCGTCCAAGTTATATTTGAAGACTGTTTCGTCAATTGAATTGTGATACGCTGTACATTCCACTGAAGGACAATAGTTCTTATGAACATTTAATTTCGAGAAGGATAATCCTAATCATTTTATCTGTATATATATTCAAATTAAATGTTGTTAAATTTTAACGATACCATCTCTGGGTTCTCTTTATGTTCGGGACGAACATATTTAATTGGGTGGGGGTGATGTGGCGAATTCTGGTCCGACGATCGACAACAACAACAACAACAACGACATGGAAAAAACCTCCCTGACGAGAAATCCAGTGTTTCCCGAGAACCTACCTTTATCCAGTATAAAATTAGATGTCCTCTAATTAATTGTGGTGTACCTAGTAAATCCCGACGATGTTCATAGAAGCTGGTGAAGTTAAATTTTATTCTCCCGCCCGCTCAGTAGAAATGCAAATCGCCATGTTGTTTTCACTGAGCTGCATGAGGTCATCGCCAGCCAATGAGTGACGAGATACCAGCAATGATGTCACATTCAGCCAATCAGCACTGCTTGGATGTTGGTCGTGCTATACTTCCGGTCGGAGGGTATATATACTGTGAACAAACGAGGATCGTCAGTCCTGTCTGGGACTCACAACTGGACGCATCTTTAACTCTGAAGGTACTAATTGCGGTACCACCAGTAATACCATTTATATGGGTAACCATACTGTAAACAAACAAGTGTTACCATAACGTAAACAAACAATGATGTTACCGTAATGTAAACAAACAACAGAAAACCACCCCTGTATTTGCAAGAATAAATATCTTTATTGTTGTTACAAATCTGTATCAACTTGGTGTATATTTGGGTTTACCAACTGTAACCATCAACCACTGGGACCACTGACCATCAACAGGTGACCGTCGACCGTCAACAGTAAACATCAGTCTGTGACCGTCAACATAAACATCAGTCTGTGACCGTCGACCGTCAACATAAACATCAGTCTGTGACCGTCGACCGTCAACAGTAAACATTGGTCTGTGACCGTCGATGTGACCATACATCAGTATTACCGTCAACAGTAACCGTCTAATGTCAATTAGTAATCGTTGACCATCAGATAACCATCAACCATATCCCAGGGTTATCAGCCAGCAACTGCTGACCAACTACTGATAAATAGTATTGCTGACCGCCGACCACTGACCACCGACCACGCTACAGTAGACTGAATGCTTTTTTCATAGTCACTCTCATCAAATGAAGAGTATTTTTTTTAGTTCACCCCATTCCACTCATATTCGTGATCTGACCCCGGCCTTCTTGAATTTCATCATCTTCACTCTGTTTGAACCAAGGTGGGATGGACCTATCACTCGTCTCCAGCTAGTGCTACTTTGTACAGTCTTTTCAATCTCCTTCGGTTTACAACTCGTTGGTAATACCTTGGAGTACATTTGTCTTAAGCCTTTGATGTTCCTGAGTATTTGGTTTGTGGTCGATAAAGAGATGATCGTATGTCGAAGAAGGCCATCAGATTTTTCACACTGTGATCGGTATCCATCAACTCCAAAATTCATGGATATACCCTTAACGAATTTTACGCATGGTATAATCTTAGAATCATATCATCGAATACGGACTATCATTTGCCGTCATATTACGGTAGATAATTCTTTGTGGAAAAGGCTCTACCCTGATCTTGCGTTACATCACTCCCGAGGATGATTATGTCACTTCCGGGAATGACATCACTGATCCCGATTCTTAATATCAAGATCATGTACTTGCGATCCAGAACCCCTATTTTCCCACTACTATGAGAAATTGCACTGCACTATTCTTTGTAATTACAAGCGTCTGATCCGTCATTCATAATCCAGCCGTCGTCCATTAGAGAATATCCGCGTCCATAATCCAAAGACCTATTCCATATTCCATATAACAGTATTAGCACCAAATTCAAAAAGACAATCATAGTATACATAAACATAGGCTTGTTTCCTGCAAGAGAGAAGCGGTCAACAGTTTTCAATGATGCCGGCAAGACATCATGATGTTCCAAAAATATCAAATCCGTATCGCTGATCAGTATTCTTATCCATAATATTCGTTGTAAAGTCGTCATCTAAAGAATGATGTATCTCAGTCACGCTTTGATTGTGACTGTTCATATGAGTGCCATGAGGATCTTGAAGTGCATGGGTTCATACGGCATACAGGTAACTAAAGTCAGATATTGTCCAGAGTGACCGAGAAATTATGGGAACGGTCACTTTGATCAAGTTAAATACTACACTTCAATTTCGAGTGCGGTACGACTGACCGTACGACAAGCGCTTGTTGTTGGTCAGTTATTAATTATGATATTAATATATTTACTCTCCTCCTAGTTATTAATTATCATTATTATCATAACTAATAACTGACCAGTTTAGAAGAGAGTAAATATACATATTAATATTATAATTAATAACTGACCAAGCGCCTGTGGACCGTACAGTATCTTTAAAAATTGTGTTGATGAAAAAAATATGTATTTTGATGCCAGTGGGCCCTGGCCTGAGAAGATCATTTGGGGACCAAAAGGCATACCTAATTTGCCGGGTAGGCCCCATCTATTTTATAAATGGGTCTACTATCAGAGCCATTTCTTTTTTGTTTTTGTTTTGTTTTGTTGTTTTTTTCACCGAAACCGGTACACTATTTTTTTTCTCTCGAAATACTCAAATTGTTCATTTTTAATTCAGCGGATATACCGTATTCGAAATCTGACCAGTTTTCCCTTTTTCAGATTCCCACTCGGATCAATTTTAAGACAAAACTACAATGATGTATTTCAATCGGGATAATTCTGGTTCTCAATGTGCTTTTTCCTAACAAGTTCTGATATGCTGACTTGAAATTTGAACCTGAATAAATACAGTTTATGTACGAAATGCTTCTGGAGAGATCAACACAGCTCACAATATCTCCTGCCACTAGGACTGCCTCAACCTCCACCTAATTTATAAATTGGAATGAACTGGCTTTCCTGACTGGGGTGATTATGTCCTGTCACAACTTATGTCTCATAACATCAATGGGAAAATCTATAATGTTTTGAAAAGTATGTATACACACTCCTCTTATATAGTTAGAACCAAACAGGGTGTTTCCAAACCCACTGACTCTGAATTGGGGGTTAAACAAGGTTGTGTCTGCAGCCCCACCCTATTCAACATTTACAGATTCAGATTCAGATTCGTTTATTGGCGCAAACACAAATCACATTGGTTAAGGCCAGTAACAGTATACATGAACAAGTGTATGATTTTACATGGCTCAACAGAGGCTCCAATTGTTTTCAATTATTTCAAAAACTGGTACATGTCAATCTGCCTGTACAGAATATCAACTGACTCTCCTGTTACATGAACGATTTACAGCATTATCTCAATTCCCCATTAGGGACCGTTCAAAATTTATCTTGAGGGGGGGGCCGGTGGAAATTCAGCTGATGACCCTAAGTTATGTGTGACCCCCCCTCCTTTGGCTGGAAGGTTACCAGTGACCCCCCCTCACCTGATACCATATTTATCAATGACCCCCCCCGCCATCTCACCACAAGGTCATTCCCCCCATGGACATTTCCCCCAGTGGGCATTTCCCCCGGTGGACATTTCCTTCAATGGACATTTCCCCCACCCTACAATGTATTTTGAACATAGTTTTTAAATAATTTGGCACATCATATATTATATAGCACATTTTAAAACAATATTATGGATCACATAGTGATAACATATAAATCATATACATATTATATATTTTAACATTTTAAGAAAACATATCACATTGTGGTAAAATAAAAGATGTATTTTTAAACAATATTATTTTGTTTTATTTTTTACCTCAGTTTTCACTTCAGTTCGGTTTTATGCTCATCAAATGGCTTCATGACACCGACCTATGAACAGTTAATGTTACGCTATATACCATGTATACATCTTTTATATTGTTTTAAAATGTGCTGACTGTATAATACTGATATATACTATGTATATGTATAATAACTTATCACTTTGTGACTCAATTATCGTAAAACATATGTGGAAATCCTTATATCTTTATATATAGAAAAAATTGCGTTATTACAAAATTATTTAAAAACCATGTTCAAAATAACCTAAAAAATATAGGGTGGAGGAAATGTCCTGGAAATGGGCAGCATAAATTATTGAAATTATTTGTTTCAGTCTCAAAATTCAGGCTATATTCATTTAGCTAGTCAATGTCCACAAGGTCCAGGCTGCCACTGCACCTGGATGTGTTTAGATAAAGGATTTGCTATAGATGCACTGTGTACTAACTCAAATCTAGCTGAATAGGGGCCTAGCTTTTAATACATCTTGAGAAGAGTAAATATGATTATAAAGCCATTTACCAGTCTCATGTCCTACTACACTACAGGAGGTTTGTACAGAGATTAATGCTAACAGAACATAGGTCTATCTATGGTACTGTATGTTGTTTAGGCTTATGATAAACCATAGAGCCTACTGTTTAATAGGCTCCATGGATAAACAAAGCCGTGTTCGGATACATGTGTTTCCTGATCTAAAGTCCACCCTGGTTCTTCAACATTAAAAACATGAAATTCATACAGAAGCTCAAGAAATCTTAGCTGAACAGCTGTCCATTTATCATCATCATTTATCAAGTTACTGATGACCCCCCCTCTACACACAGTCTAGTTACACATGACCCTCCCTTCGTAGGGCTCGAAGTTATTGGTGACCCCCCCTCAAATTCCACCGGCCCCCCCCTCAGGATAAATTTTGAATGGTCCCTTAGGCAAAGCCCCTACTCTCAATGACAATGAAGTTTCTCATTTACTCTATGCTGATGACCTAGTACTGTTCTCTACAACTAAATCTGGTCTTCAAACCAATCTAAATAACCTCTCCACTTTCTGTTCTGAGTGGAAAATGAAAATAAATCTCGATAAATCGAAAGTCCTTGTTTGTGGCTGCAGCCATAAATTTGCCCAGGTTCATTTCGTATTCAACATTAATACTGTCATTCTACACATTGTTGACTCTTATTGTTACCTTGGTATTATCTTCACCTGTCAAGGTAATTTCAAGAAGGCTGTGTCAAATCTAAAAATCAGAGCGTTGCGCTCCTGGTTTAAAATCAAACAGGGGCTAACTACTAATTATTCATTACCTATTGAAACCCCAATTAAAATGTATATTTCTATAACAGAACCCATATGTTCCTATGCTTCTGAAGTCTGGGGTCTCAGTGTTCTGAACTCTCAGAAATTTGACTTCTCCAACTGGTCTCGTTCTGTGTGTAACAAAGTTACCATTCAAACTTGTAAGAGTATACTGGAAGTACCGAAGAGAACTCATAATGTCAGCTGTCTGGCTGAACTTGATTTATACCCAATGTCAGTCCAGATATTAGTGCGCATGGCTAAATATTGGTCTAAATTGAGATCATCTACCAACAGTCGACTTTATGACGCATACATGGAAGACAAATCCTTCATACATCAGCAGCCTAAATTGTCATGGGTTAGTGCTGTTGAAAATCTGGTTCACTCATCTATGGGTTATCTCCCTGGACAGTCTTGTCCCCCAAGAAACATTGGCAGTAAAGTGACATGTTTTCTTAAAGAAAATTTTGTCAACTTCTTCCTTGACAGCACATCGCAAGGTGCGGATAGCTCACCATCGAAAATGAGAACATTTGGCACGATTAAACATGATATTTCACTATCTAGCTATCTCTTACATATTAAGAATAGACAGCAACGCCTTGCATTAACTAGTTTACGCCTCAGTACTCACTCTCTTGAAATCGAGAGAGGTCGATACAAAGACATACCACCTAATGAGAGGGTCTGCAAACAGTGCTCTCTAGGGTCTGTTCAGGATGAGCGGCATTTTTTATTGTCATGCCCTTTCTACCATGCGCTCAGGCAGGGTATCGTCAATATTATATCTCAACAGCAGTATGATATATGTAACCTGTTCGAGCTTCTCCTGGACTTCTCCAACCTTTGGTTGGGGAATTTGTTCCCACGTAGTTCGTTCTGATATTGCTCCTGCCGTGGGATGCTTCGTTTATTGCTGCTTTGAAAAGAAGCGTGTATAATAGTTATTACATTCAAGCAAGACTCCTGTCCCTTGAATAGTCTTTGTAATATAACTGAGAGTTATAGCCTTTATCTATTTGAATGTATAGGTCAGTTACTTATTAATGTGTTGTTGTACCCGGCCCCACGTGGGCGTATATGTACAAATAAAGAAATCTGAATCAATATAACCTTTATTATGTAAATGTAATATTTTATCTTAGCTTTAACATTTTCTGTATGTATTCATGTATAGAAATAAAGAATTGAATTGAAAATAGATTCAATGAACCTTGGCAGCTCAGGTTTTGATCTAATCCATTGAGGGTGGACTTGGACTCGAGCACAGGCAGCTGCACTAATTATGTAAATTTGGTTGATTAAAGAGAAATTAGTGAATATCATATATCATGTCTATATCTGTATATTTTGACATTTCGCTCTTATTTCACTGAAATAAACATGATCAGATTATTAGGGCCGGCGCCTGTGACTCGAGTTCATTTTAACAAGTGCGTGCATGTGCGCTCCGGAAGGAACACGGTGATTGGGCCATTGTCAAGTAGCTTGACCTTTGACCTTTGGTTGGGGAATTTGTTCCCACGTAGTCCGTGGCAACATAACATCCAAAATAGGGCTGTTAAGGTCTCTTTTGGGTGTCATTTGTAGCTGTTTGCCACCAAGAATTGTCCATGAGTTTATCTGAGAGGTAAGTGCACGAGTGGTGACTTTATATATTCGCGAATTATCATCTTTACGAATGAAGTTTCAGGCTACATGCCGTGAGAAATTTATGTAGGCCATGTCCCATGCCGGCTAAAGCCTGTATAACTTAGCTGAAGCACGGGCGGCGCTGCATAAAATACAGATATTTTATGAACTTCTGGTTCTACCAGTAGATGATTTGAAATCATGATGTTATAAATTTATAGCCACTTCTCATGAAACGGCCTTGTAGATATTTCAACATCCATGGCCGGACAGGAAGTATTACTGGAGTGTGCAAATACAACCCACATGCATGAATGTTTTTTACATTTGAGCTTTAGTCTACATTCCATATATTGATTTTCTGAGTGTGTATCTGTGTTACACTTGCATGTCTGGACTTCGTGTCTAATTAGCACTGACAATATTGGGTGTATTGATCTCATTGTAATATTTAATATTGACAAGTTAGACAAACAGAGCATACGCTGACCTCATGAGCTCCTACCTCATATCTATGTTTTAATGTACATGTGTATTATGTCGGTACATTTCAGGTTATATGTGGCCACCCATGTGTGACCTGTCTGTGGACATTCCTGTTGTTTAAAAACTGTGATGCATATAACATTGTTGAGATATGATCTCTGAGAGGAGGATTTAAGAATAACATAATCATCATAATCAAAATGATTATAGTTCGCTATAGTGAAAATACTTGACATCATCATGTGTAACTTGAGTACCATATTGTATTACAATCCAGGCCCCTATTATGTATGTTCATCAGTATATAGTTTAGCCATGAGAAAGTAGCTTCCCAAAATTGCCAGTACTTCAGCCATCATTTATTTGGGGTGATAGAGGTATTTTCGTGTATAAAGTATACAACACATATTGTGATGATGCAAGGATGCCAAAGTAATAGATCAGAGCATTAGTATTATACTCTTGGAGTGATGAAATAATACATTGCTATATATCCTGCATAATAATACAATACTGTGGAATGGGGGTGGCGGGCGGGGTACACAGGAGCAGGGAGCTAATGGGATGAGAGCTGGGAAAAAGGAGAGAAAAGGGTCTTTCATATTTTACCTATGTGAAATAAAGTCAGAGGGTGGGGGACACAGTGAGGAAGAAGGGAAGAGCAAGAAGCAAGGAGTGGGGGCCTGGGAGCACAAGGGGAGAGAGCTGGGAGAACAAAACTGTATCTAGGGATCTTGCCGTATCCCAACTATCCTCTTGTCCGATATGTCCTGACACCATCAATTCATTCAATTCATTTATTGTACCAAATTACTGGTACGCGTTGATTTCAGATATGGTACTGATGATATGATGTATATCACATTACAGTATCGATGAAATGATGATGAAGTAAAAGTGAAGTATACACAGGGGCGGCGGAAGGAGTTAAATATTGGGGGGGCCAAACCGGGGGTGGGACCGGGAGGGGGTGTCCCCCTCCCGCGAAGCGGGGGGTCCCCCGAAAAAATTTGAATTTTTAGCGTCCATTTAACGCATTTTAGAGCATTTCCGAGGCCTATTAGGGGCGATAATTCACAGCGAGTTTTCCTATTTTTAACTCTTCCGAAACGCTAAAAAAATTATAATCAACAAGGCTGAACATCGATGCAGAGTCCAACTGATTCAACATCGTCTTATGTGCGTTTCCTATTTCAGTGACAGTAGATAAATATTTCGTCTTTTCTGCATCGAATGTGTCCCGTTGCTATTTTTAACACCGGGACCCCAACAAGAGAAGAAGCCATTGATAATACTTTTCGTTATTTAAATTCGAATCGGATGAAAAATTGTTGGTGCCATCAACTACAATGCCCGCCACCATGATTCTTTATCGGCAAGCAGGAGAGGCGGCCATCTTAATACAGAATATTAAGTTGAGAAACACGGCCGGGGATTCCCGCTGAAGCTAGATAGGACAAACACTGGACAGATGTTGGTATATTTTCGACATTGCAATTAATTGAATATATTTGCGATGGCATGCAGGAATCCTGAGGGTTTCAACACGAGGTTCAATACATTCAATAAAGTTAACCTAACAGGGATCAAAATTATCACGGCAGTCGCTACAACACACCTACATGTTTTTCACGAAATAGCACATGCTGCGGATTTCAATTTCATCATGCAATCGAGCTAGAACTTTCACATATTATGCTCTCTTGCCGTTACATCAAAAGACATTTTTTCGATTTCAACTGCACCACGCACAGGCCAAAATGCCGCCTTATCATATCTCCTTATCATGTCAAATGGAAGATACAAGTCATTTAAATTCATTCAACATGTTTGACAAATTGTTTAAGCGAGCTTGTCAGTAAGAGCAGGTATAAGAACAGTAGTACCGTACAGAATTTAACCACATCCACACACAGGACTCCTTCGTGAACTTTCACATCAACAGATATCGTGGATATTTATACTACTTGCACGAGATCACCTGAAGGTAGACTATACATTCATTAGTTCGAGAATAATTCTCAGTTTGCCGATAACGCATTCTGTAGAGTAGCTATACGTCGCAAGTTTGAGACCATTAGGCCTACACAGGAGAACAGGAAACGCTATACCATGGTATTGTAAATTCCAAATACCCGTGCACATGCATAGGCGTTATTGCTGAGCGAAATTATTATGGAGACCAAGTGGTTAAGCGAAATTATTGGGGGGGCCAAAGTGGTCCTTGGCCCCCCTTCTCTGAATATTGGGGGGGCCTGGCCCCCCCGGTTCCGCCGCCCCTGATACAACACATATTGTGATGATGAAAGTATGCCAGAGCAAATTGCCAATAGATCACTGTCACAGCAGTAGTATAATACTGTTGGAATGATGAAATAACACATTGCCATATCACGTTTTCTACAAAATATACAATAATAAAGCAGACTACTGTGCACAAATAATGTGAGAAACTTTACAAAAGAACTATAGCTCATTTGAAAACAAGAACAGGGACAGTCTGAGTGAGGGTGTTGACAGGCCTGTCACTACCCATGGTGCGTGTGGTGGGAATGCACCCCTTTTGGGCATTTGGGGGGGGGGGGCATTTTGTTCCCAATTTAGCCTCAAAAATGAGAAAGTCAAAACATTCGCACCCCCCCCCCCCACACCCCACCATTGAAAACAATTCCAAGTGATGGGCCTGGTTGATAATAAACGAGCTCTAATGAGAATCACTTTGCTTTTACATGGAAAGGCTCAGAGACTATATCAGTCTCAGTTAACTCAGATATATCACAGAATATTATATCAGAATTCAGCCCTATATAAACCCCATGCGAATCTGAAACTACTGTTGTTAGAAATCACGCCCACAGTAATTACACACGGTAGCACGTGGACTAATACATGTATATAAACATTATTGGGAAACCATATCCAAATATGGCATCATTTCCAGACAGAGTCTGTGAAGCTCAAAGAGTTTACTCCCGCTGAAAAGTCTGGCTTTAGGGGGTAGAAAATATCGAAAGATTGTGCCGTGCGAAGATGTTGATCTCCGTGAAGTAAACGTCAATCATTGTCAGAGAGAAAAGTCAGAAATGGTTGTGATTGGCTTATTATGGGATCTCGCAGAATATCGGCGAACATTTCGCTCAAAGTTTTCATAGTGTTACCGGTACATCTAGATGGTATTCCCCTGATTTACCATCTTGGTTTACCTAGATTGAGACTATATCAGCTATCATTAATTTTTTTTTTCTTACTTTCAGGTGACCTAATAGAATTTTAACAATGGAGCTTATAAAGGAGAAGATTTACGAGTTCCAAGAGTTCTATGCTTGGGCTCATACTCAGGCTGGTAAGTACATGTACAATACAATATTTATGGACTAAATATAGCACGTATGTTCCAAGACTATTGCTCAGCTGTAACTTCACAGCTTGCCCTCTAATCAAATGCAAGTGAAAATCACTTGTAAGTTGCTTGCCCTGACCAAACAAGTTGAAATTAATATATAAAGTATTTTTATATATCATTGTAAGACACTGACACTTATGTATTTTTTATATTTAAAAAAAAATAGATTATTATATTCTTCCATAGCTATTAATAATCATTTAATATCTGTTAAATGTTATGGATTGTTGCCAAATTTGTGGGATTTCACAGCTTTTCAGCATTGATTGCCCTTGATTTGCTCTGGTAGGCTAAAGAACATAGTACAGCATACATTGTTTGTTATTGAAAAGTATAGGTTCAGATTATATTGTATGATCCAGCTGGTTCTATGTCTGACAGAATGAAAGTGTATATTTTATATATCACCTGTCATCCTCAGTAAATTGGATTTCATTTTCTTCTTTCCAGATGACCGAGTGGCGAATTGGTTTCTCATGCAGAGTTATCTGCCCACCCTAGCGATTACAGCCTTATACCTGTTTGCAGTATGGATAGGACCGAAGATAATGGAGCAGCGAGAGGCATTCACGTTCAAATACACGCTATCCTTCTATAACTTCATTCTAATCCTAATTAATTTACATATATTTACCGAGGTGAGTTGAGATGTGAATGGAGAACCGTCCTTTCATACCCTTAAGTTGAAATGATGTGAACCGTGTCTTGGACTTAAGGAAATTTTTAACTTTGTCTGATGCATTGTTGACATTGACATGATTTCCGTGTATGTTCTTACATTCCTTCCACTTTGTCTATTTGTTGCAGAAAGGATGCGGTAAATTCACTATCAGTGCATAAACCACCAAACCCATGTCCAATTGTTATTTGCCTACTTCCTTGCAATCTTAATAAATTAATATCCTATCAATGCTCCCCAATCGAACATGTCGCTATATAGGATCTTACGTATTTCAATTGAATTTGGTGTTCTAAGCGCCCATACCATGGATATTTAATAGCATTATGACATCATGGTTGCATCTGGACTCATCCATTTGCAGTCGGAGAGGGGAGATAGGTTCACTGTGTCCATTTACCCCAATGTTTACACCAAGATCAGTCCATATATCCACCCCGTATTATGGTGCCACAATGTCGGGACCGTGGCAACATGAAAAGACACCCCGCCAGTGAGCCAGTTAATTCGGCTGAGCCAATCAAAAATTCTTTATCATCAATATTCCCTTCAAAGCACTATGAAGCGTTCTCGGGATTGGTTAACACGCGAGTTACTGCAAGCCTGTTAGACCCTACAAGCGACAATATCCAATTGGGAGCAGATAGGATTTAATGTTAATTAGATTGACTTCCTCGAGTCCCCCCCCCACCCACAAACACCTGAAAATCAGGAGAATCGAATGGATTGTGTTCTTACATCATCTGTTCTTTTGTAACTTGTCATCCACTTTCAATAAATTTGGTCACCCTGAATATTTGTGGGCAAGAATATGCACTTCTTTTGACAATGAATAAATTCACAAAACATGAACCAAACTGTGTGTTAACTGACACCTGATCATGAACCCAAACTGTGTGTAAACTTACTGACAGCTGATCATGAACCCAAACTGTGTCCACTGTCATCTGATCATGAACCAAACTGTGTCCACTGACATCGATCTGATCATGAACCCAACTGTTTGTCAGCTGACAGCTGATCATGAACCAAACTGTGCTGACAGCTAATCATGAACTAAACTGTGTGTCCACTGATAGCTGATCATGAACAAAACTGTGTGTCAACTGACAGCTGATCATGAACCAAATTGTTTGTCAACTGACATCTGATCATGAACCAAAACTGTTTGTCAACTGACAGCTATCATGAACCAAACTGTGTGTCCACTGACAGCTGATCATGAACCCAAACTGTTTGTCAACTTACTTACAGCTGGTCATGAACCCAAACTCTTTACTGTGTTCACTGACAGCTGATCATGAACCAAACTGTGTGTCAACTGACAGCTGATCATGAACCAAACTGTGCGCAACTGACACATGATTGAGGATGTCTAGTTCCATGTTGCTTCAAAGATTTCTTCTTTGAAGCAGCAGGAATGCTTCTTAGCTGGGTGGTGTTTTAGTTGGTTCTTCGCGATACGACTGAAAAAATGTTGAAAGCGATGTTAAATCCTATTCACTCACTCACTTGAAGGGGGTTAACCTTTGAATGATGTCTAAATCTACATGTATTAATGAATGAATGAATATTTGACAATAATATGATCACTGATAGGTTTTACTGTAACAATATATTGATCATGATGTACTTTATCACTCACATAAAAGTCATGCATAATTATAATATGCAATGGTTATTTGTTTTTCCAGATTGTTATAGCAACAACAAAGTTAGGATATAGTTATTCTTGTCAACCAGTCAACTACAGCAACGATGAATATGAAGTTAGGGTAAGTGAATGATTAATCATGCTGCACAAGATGAGAGGAGTGATTCCTACCACTACCTACAATGCCTACCAGCACATATCAGACACCAGTCATAATTTGATTCAATTGAGCCCCGTGGGGCTTCCGGGAACTGACCTGGGATGTCATCGTAAGAATAGGCCTCAGCTCCTCAGACAGCTTGTCATAAGAGGCGACTAACTGAGGCACCCGTGGGGTTCACGGGTGTGAAAAGGAAAAGGACCCC
>JAVTVY010038388.1:0-15722 GCA_036873755.1 Hanleya hanleyi | reverse complement strand
ATCAGTGTCCAGAATAAATAGTCTCCCGGGCACTGGATAGCACAGCACAGGGGATGTAGTGAGAGCCTGCTTAAGGGTTTCAAATCCTGTCTGACACTGATCTGTCCACACAAATTTTGCTCCTTTTTCAGTGAGCTTGTGCAAGGGCCTACATATTGCAGCAAATCCTTGTATGAAGCGTCGATAATAGGAGCACAGCCCTATGAAACTCCGCACCTGCTTCACATTCTGTGGTTGCGGCCAATCTTGGATACTCGAGATCTTCTCGGGATCAGTTTGGATGCCCTCGTTAGACACTACATGCCCTAAGAATGTCACAGTCTTCTGGAGGAAAATGCACTTTGATGGTTTGAGTTTTAGCCCAGATTCTTCCAGCCTCAGGAAGACATGTTCCAACCTACGGAGTGTTTCCTCTACAGATTCCCCTGGTACTATGATATCATCAACATAGACCAAGCATTCTTCCCACAGAAGACCTCTCAGCACATGTTCTATCAAACGCTCGAAAGTCGGTGGTGAATTTGCAAGCCCAAATGGCATAACAGAGAACTGGTATCAGCCCTGGGTGGTAGTGAAGGCTGTTTTCTCCTGGTCCTCCGGAGCTACAGCAATTTGGCAGAACCCAGAATTTAAATCCATGCAACTGAACCACTGAGCTCCAGGCAGCGAATCCAAGCACTCATCAATGCGGGGTAAAGGATATGCGTCCTTGACAGTGACGTCATTGAGACGTCTGTAGTCCAAACATAGCCTTGGAGTCCCGTCCTTCTTAGTACAAAGCACTATAGGTGCTGCCCATGGACTAGTGGATGGCTGTATAATCCCCTTTCCATCATTTTCTGGAGCTCCTGTTTTACAATGCCCCTCTTCCCAATGGGGAGCCTCCTTAACGGAAGACGGATTGACCTTGCATCACCGGTGTTTATCTGATGTTTCACTACATCTGTTTTCCCAAGATCCCCAGAAGACTTGGAGAACACAGTGCTATATTTCGTGAGTAGAGAAGCAAGAGACTCCTTTTCAATACTTTGCAAGTGCTTGGAGCTTCTCTGCAAGAGATCATGTAAATGATCTGGTACCCCATGCAGTGAAGACTGGACAGGTGGTTCAATGCCAACTGCAAGTGTGTGTATTTCCGTGTTGGGGGAGGGCATCTCGTAGCATGACCTGCATGTCCCCAGTCTGGTCTGAGTGTGTAACACAACATCTTCGTCACTGAGGTTAATGAGCTGTACAGCATGGTTTTTGTTTTCCGTATCGATTAATCCTTGAACCATGTGTACATCTTGGACCTCGAGTTGATCAATAAGTGGCTCAACATATCCCACAGGAGCCAATTGATCAACATAGGGGATGTTCACAGGGACCCACATCACAGACCATCGTGGTAATGTACGCGTCTCTTTGAGCTTGACATGACAGGTCATCTGTGCCTCTCCACCTATCCAGCATGGAATTTCATCACCGTTCATTGTCCGAAGTTTTAGCCATTTGTAATCAATGGTTCTCACATGCTTTAACAGAAAATCTTGTCCCAATATTCCATCCAGAGTAATATCACAGACAACGATAAGCATGTCAAAGGTAGCACCAGCCAGTTTGATGTTAAACAATGCATTCCCATAAACTGTTAGGTGAACACCACTGGCTGCCTGTATTTTTGTGATTGTGGAATTCAACAGAGGTTGCTTTGAGACAGCAATGCCATCGTATACATCTTTAGACAGCAGAGTGATGGTTGAACCACTATCAACAAGAAACTTGATAGGCCGTTCTTCACCATCAATAGTAGCAGAAGTGAATAACCCATTGTCCCATTTACTAATTTTGTTCTGTGTGTTTCCTACCCGTATTGTACCTCTCTCAGTCATTGTTTCATCAATAACTGACTTTTGGGGTTTAAAGTTTACCAATGTATTGTGGTCAGGCCTCACGCCACCCGTCACCTCTCGGCCTACAGAGTAGACGGGTGGTCGTTTCCCTGGTTAGAAAATGTCTGCCCTGTAGGTCCACTATGGGTGTTTTGAGGACACCGCCTGGCGTAGTGATTGGCTGAATCACAGATATAACAGTGTCCAGCTTCCCGCCTATTTTGTCCCTGTCTTGGTCCTTTCCAGATTTGTCTCCCTTTAGTCTCGAGATTCTCGAGTCGTTCTAGAATCTGTTGGAGAGTAGATTCCATGCTGACCTTTGAACGGTCAGGCTGACGATTCTCCCTGGGCACTTGATTTATTGGAGGGTTGGTTTCTAGTGCTCTGATGGCAACTTTCTTCCTATCCTTACCCTCAAGAATTGCCTCAAATCTCTCAACCACTTCAGCAGCTTCTATTACAGTCTTGCATTCTTTATCAATGCATCGACATTTCATCTCGAGCGAGATGGATTTATATAACTGGTTGAGAGCCACTGCCTCTTGTGCACGAGCATCAAGGGAGGGGTAAGCTTTCTGTGCCATGTGCCCCAAATCGTCACCGAATGCTGCTATAGATTCGCTTGCCTAGCGGTATCTACTTTCAAGCTTAGACAACCACCGAGTTTGTTGCCTAGAACTTCCAAACCGCTGTTCAAGTTTCTTTGTCAGTGTTCGGAAACTTCGTCTCTCCAGGGCAGTGAGTCCCATATAAAAGGTTCTTGCCATACCCCTAAGGCCAGCTGCAAGAGCCAGTGCCTTCTCCTTATCTGTCCAGGCACCCAATTCAGCACAATCAAGAAAGTGCGAGTAATACTCCTCCCAGTCCCCTCTTCCATCGTATGCCTCAGGTTTTAATTTCAAACCCATGCGAGATCCACTTGATCTCACAGTCGGTGGTCCTCCGTAGGCAATTTCATCTTCGCTTCCAGTATCCTCAGTCTCCTCATAGTTGCTATCTCCCTCCATATTTGCCACTGACAAATACCCTTGGCCATGTTCTCCAGCCAAGCTACGTCTGTCTTTGATTATTACCTCTGGGTCTGGACTTTCAGCCATTTTAATTCAACTTTGAGCTGCCTAAATATTTCTGAACTTTTGATGCACTTTCCAGGCTTGATTCGTATCACTGGATGCTAGTTAGCAGTTTAGCATCCCACTTCTGACACCAGTTGTAACAGACCTGGGCCGAGCGCTGTTACGTGATAATGTACCATGTAAGAATAATAACGGATCTTCAATAAACCAGTGTTAAACTGATTTACCACGTGTTCTTTAATTGTTGTGTTTTTACTTCTTCCTGTACTATTCCAATAGGGTATAGGCTATTCCGGCAATAGGGTACTAGTTGTCTTGACCATGGTAATCCAAACCCATCCACTATTTGTCCAACCACAATATATTGTAATCACAGAACCAAACCAACAGTAGGTAATCCCAATTCCAGTAGAATCCAGATTAGCGAAGCAGTAACGAACACAAGTAATTAATCCCAACACGTAAGTTTATTCTCCATTGAATAATATGGTCGTATCGCACATGAGGTGAGCCAAACATTCATACCCGCATAATAATATATGATATCTGCTTTCAATACTACTTCAACCAGGGTACTACTGTGCAGGGATAAGCAAACTTGAGATCCAGAACACAATTACTGTGCCTACCTTCAATAACTTTTCCCAATAAAAAGTTATAATTATCTATATCAATGCCTGTAATATTTGGCTCCCAATGTTATAGCATAGATGTGCACTCTCTGTAGGCCGAGAGGTGATCTCCATTGCTTGTCCCTGCTCAGTATTTATTGACTTCGCCCAAGGTGTCACGTGATACTATATAGCCAATGAAAACACATACGCTTCGAGAAGCTGGAATTCGGCACTATTTTCATGCTTGAAAATCTCAGATATTTAATAAACTAGACATTCTCCAGTTGTGCTCGACTTGTGCTCTCTAATATTTTATACATTTACGACCATTGTAACAGAGAAATATATAATAATCACTGAAAATAGTGAAGAGCACAACAACTTGACCAGGTACAGAAATGACCTATCTGAACAACATGGCGAACATGGCGCTTGGGTTCAACTTTCAACGATAAAATACACATATTAGTCACAGAACAAGGTTGTGCTCTAAGTGTGCTCTGGAATTATTTTGATAATAATTTTTGGTTATATATACAGAATGGGCCAAACAAGTGAATTAATGATAGAGCACAATACCAAACTCAGTTCATCGGCAAAATCCCTATGCCCCAGTATGGCGAAATTGGCCAGTTGTACTTGACGCAACTTCTGTTAGAAATATTTATATTCTACAGCTGAGTTTACTCCCAAACACAATTTTCCCGATAACTAGAATATATACAGAAATGAATCGTGAAAGGACAATACTTACGGTGAAGTATTGGCGAAGTTTTGTAATTAAATTCAGAGGCAGGCAGGCAATGTTTCTAACCGACGCAATCGGCGCAGCAACACAAAACATCCGCCATATAGTCCGTACTCTAATTTATAATTTCTAGCTTCACCGCTTCTGTTAGGGTGAAAAGTAGCATCAGATCGTCTCAAAACCAGATAATATTTCAATAAGAACAGTTTAACGTCATAAACATGATGAGAAAGTCAAAATAACTCTTCCAGTTTTCATCACAACCAAAACACTTTTTACAACCTATAGTAATGGTGGCTTCGGGAGACGTGAGGCGGGAGCACAAAACATTGGCAACATTGCCAGGTAATTTCGCTAGATCTAGATCATGGAATATTTGTTACTAGAGTCATTATGGACAAGGTAAGTTTCTTCTTGATATAATAATGCCACAGTTCATGTCCAAGCTGTATGGAAATGTGAACGACCACTCTATCGATAAAAAAAAGGGGGGGGGGGGAATAAGTCCGACATGTAAACAAATGAGTTGGCTACAATAGCCCACGGATATTACAATATCTACCAAATACAGCACCAGTTGAGCTTCCTATTGTTCCTGGCATGTCTGAATCAAAGGCAGCAACAGTTGGGGATGTTAATGTCACAGGTTTATCTCCACCAAATGCGTCATCAGTTGAGTTTCTTGATCTTCCAGGTATATCCACATCCAACACAGCATCATTAGCGCTTGATAATGTCACATGTTTATCTGTATCAAACACGTTATCAGCTTGCTAATGTTACAGATGCAGGATGAGCTGGGTTTGCCCGTTGGTGTCGTGTTACAGTAATCTATGTGGACGTTTCTGTACAACTAGCCAGCTCCTTACGCAAGATCCTTACGCAAGCAAGGATGTTTTTTAAATTTTCTCAACCACTATATATTTTTTAACATTTCTCAAAAAAGTGCATTTATGTTTTTATAATCCTGCTAATGTCTTCTAGGACTATTGACGTTTTTCGCAAGAAATGTTCTCTATGATGATGCATCTATGCTGAACAAATCGTTGGTATGAGGAGTAGATTTTTTCGCATTCTTTACAGAATGGGCATTTGTGATTTTTCACTGATTCTGTATCTTGAATGAACGACAGCAATTTTCAGAAGACATTGTTTATGGCATAGTTTAGGGGTTTTAGGTCTTTCAGAAATTCAGGATCCCTCTGGTAGAAACACATTTTCTGGCAACTTCAGCATTCGTTTATTAACAGCTGAGTTTTCAGAGAAATCAGCACTCCACGGATAGACTGCCTATTGAAAGCCTATTGAAAGAAACAAATCTTTGTTAAAATAACACTGTAATATAATAAGGGTGTAGAGATGGAAAAATCACCGAATAGCCAACCTAAGATAGAGGCCTTAACAGTACATGAATAGTAATAGTCAATGTGGGCCACAGGGTGCCTACGAGATGGTTGGTGTACCATAGGGAGGGAACACATGTGTAGGCTTCTGTAATGCGATTTCAGAGAACAAGCTAAAATACCCATTAAATGTACCTGTACATATCATCCATAAATGTATTCTATTTTATGTTCATCGCTATTCACTTGTAAAGAATCGTAAAATTCTTGCCTCCAACCACTCTACAGTAATGAGCAGATACACCATGCTTCCTCTGCTACACTGAACGAAATGATATTGGGCAACTTTTGGTGATATGTTTAGTGATGAAGTTTCTAGCCCACCGTTATCTGCATGGGTAACCTCCCCGAGTTGCACACTATCATATTTGAAGTTGATCGGTTAAATTCTTCTCCATTGGCTTCAATCGCTTCAAATCCAATGTGGTTGATGGCGGCCATACTGGATTATGTAATGCACTGAAAAACAATCCCACTTCCGTCCTCTCAACAATATCAAGTCACACCCCAAGTTTGAAGTGGATCGGTTAAATTTTGGTCTGGAAAAGATCCAGCTGCTTACACATTTCCCTGGAAAACAATCGCAACCGTCCTCTTAACAAGTTTTATGTCGATCGGTTCATTCATTATTGTCCGGACAATATCTAACTGCCAATGGCTTCAAATCCAATATCGTTGATGGTGGCCATCTTGGATTACACAGGTAACTGAAAAGCAATCCCAAACGTCCTATCACCACTGTCAAGCTAGTTTTCATGTTTGAGGTCGATTGATTTAATCGTTCGACTTATTAGTCTGACAAGATCTCACTGTTGGAAATCCAAGACGGCTGATGGCGGTCATCTTGGATTACACAGGTAATTGAAAAGCAATGCCAATCGTCTTCTGTCTGATGTCAAGGCACTCTCTAAGTTTGAAGACGATTTGTTCAATGGTTTGAGTTATTGGTCAGACAAGATCTAATTAACTGCTGAAAATGGCGGCCATCTTGGGTTACACAGGTAACTGAAAAGCAATCCCAACCGTCCTCTCGTTGCCGTCAAGCCAGTTTCCATGTTTAAAGTCGATTGGTTCAATCGTTGTCGAGTTGTCTGACAAGATCTAACGGAAGAATATCCAAGATGGCTGATGGAGGCCATCTTGGATTACACAGTTAACTGCAACTGTCCCCTCATTGATGTCAAGTCAAGGGACAATAAAGAAGATGTTTATGGATGATATTTACAGGTATTGTACATTTTGGCTTCTTCTTCCAATTTTCCATTACACAGGCCTATACACATTCTGTGCCTATGGTAGCCATGCTTACCTGTGATCCACGCATGTCAATTGCGCATATGCTGGTGGTAAAGGCCGACTCGTGTACACACCCGGTTCTGAAAATATCAAAGGAAATGACGTATCCGTTACCTAGTAACTAATCAACCAAACAATTGTCTATATATAAAGCCTAGAACAAAACCGTTAGCTCCTATACTACCTACATTTCAAGTTGATCATACTGTAAAACGTACGTCAAAATCTATACGGTACCTGACAACAACAACAACGACACAGAAAAGACTAATTTCATCGCGAAATTATGGAAAGAAGACAACCAACAGGTAATCTTTCGTTATCCGAGTTAGCCAGAAATCAACTGATCACAGATAATGGCATGGAATTTGAAGAACAATGCAGGGAAATATATAAATGAACTCACGAAATGAACACCAGCACGGACTTCCCGCTTCCCTAGTCTTGTTTCACTTCCGGGTCAGATTGCTATAAACGAGAGGCTCTCGACGTGGGGTACACAGCTGTGCCGATGGTGAAACGCGGTATGTTAACTTCTGATATTGGGCCATGCTACTGAGGTATAAAGCTCATTTTCATTTCCAAGGTCAGTTAGTCTGAAAGTTCATCATTCCACATTTTACCTGGAATGCACAAGTTCTATTGTACGTCATATTTTAAGGACTACGTTATATTTTTAATCCAGGTAAAGAACTATGAATGAAAATTTTGAAATATGATTAATTGTAGCGTTATCTGTGAATACCCTATCGTACTGCATAGTGCTCATATGTTCCAACCAGAGAGCGGATAAAGTGGACCTCCAGAATAAATGCATGAATTATCATTTATTAAAATGCTTATTTTGATAGAGCGGCTGTTGAACATCACACTTAACCCAGTATACTGAATACTTTCCCAATTCCAGATAGTTTTGTAAAAATATATCTCCAATTCTGTCTATTTTCTATTTGGTCTCTTTGGGTTTTTGTTTTTTTTTTGTTTGCCATTTTGGCTTCATGTCAGGCTCAAGGTTGTTTCACTCATAGGTTATATATCTGGTGTTCTATTTGGACAAGTGTGGGTCACGCTTTGACTTCTACAAAGCGACGTGAAAGGCGACGTCGCTTTTCAAAAGACAACGTAGACTGGACCCAGCCCCTGTTTCATAATACTTTAAAGGGGGAAAAAAAGGAAGTAAGTTTGCCTATTAAGAAATGCTCGAAAATAATTTTTTTAATTTTTTCAAATTTCTTTCATCTGTTTTTTTTTTTCTTTTTTTTTCTTCATTTTACTCATTTAGTTATCAAACGTATACATTTATGAAAGACCATTTTATTATTATTAAATAGTACATATGAAATCGACACTCATCCAACTTGCAACGTTAAAAGATTGCATGGAAAGTCAACGTGTTTTGAAACGCGATGTCGCTTTGTTTCAAGTTTTCACCCCTCGACCAAAAATTGGCCGAAGGGTATTATTGTCCTCATGTACGTCCGTCCGCCTGTTCGTCACACCTTTCTCATGAAGTGAAAATATCTCCAGAACGTTTGACCCTAGGCACGCTAAACTTGCAGTGCACATGATTCTCGTGATAAATAACCGTATTGGATGTGAGCCGCTGAAAACTTTGGCGACCACATTTTATTTATGCGAAACCATTAATCTTGGGTTTGTCGGATAACATTTTGCTGTTCAATGTGAAATTGCGTACAGATCATCGACCAAGAAAGTTACAATTAATAACACAAATTTCTCCGATTATGTGGAAAAATTGATTGCCAACTTTAATTTATGCTCACTAAAAAAACTTGAGTGAACTATTCCACTGAAGTGTCACTGTGAGTGAAATGCACCTGTTCGCTCAAACTTTAGTTACTTTTCAGTCAACCTTAGTTACTTTTCACTCAACTTAAAATCACATAACTTCACTCAACTGGAGTGGGATCAATTTCCACTCTTATGATTGAGTGAATGTCACTCAAGTTGAGAGCATTTAACTCAAGTTGAATGAAAAGTAACTTAAAATACACTACTACGTTAGGATTATTTATATAATCAGTTTTGGAATAGAATTGCTGATAAATATGGTTAAACTTAAAAATTAGGTAATTACCTATTTAAGTAAGGCCATCATTTAGTAGTGTGTGACCTTCAGTGACTTACTGTGTAACATTTCTTCATCCCGTTCAATCACCGACCCTTAGTTTATATACCGGGCATTTTTTCTATGAGGCATCATAAAGGTAGTATGCGGTAATTATATAGATACTGCGAAATGCTCACAATGCGCTATACTGTTAAAAATTTGTGCATATCCTGAACACTGAAATGCATACTATTTTGTAACACCTTTCCATCATGTGAAAGTGTTCAAGTTCCTAAATTAGTAAGAAAAGGCATTTATTCTAAAATTTGTCAAGCTCATCAACTAGGTCGTTTTAGTAAAAACAACGACATCAATTGTCCTCAATATCGCCCAGTGTTGAATATTAAAACTCTGAAAAATTACTTTTCTTTCTCAAGTGTGTTCTGTTGAACACATTGACGAATCATTGAACACTTCTTCCTTCTCATGTGGACGCTAGTGTTCCAAAAGTGTTACAGAATATGTGTTCATTTGTGAACATTGGTGTTCAAACATGGTGATCAGTTGTGAACATGTGTGTTCATATATGTTCTTTATAGTGTTCAGTTCTCAAGCCGATTAGGTGTTCTGAATTGGAATGTGTTCTGTGCCGTTCCACCACATATTTCGATTGTTGAGCGTTGGCGAATTTTTTTTTCTCTTTCTTTGTATTGTAGAAATGTTACAAATGTTCGACTAGAAGGTGATTGCAATGAAGTGTATATATTGACACTGTTGTATATAAAACTGATTCCATATTATTTGTTCAACGAACACTCTTCTCTTATTCATTATTTTCACATGTGCAGAATTACACTACTCACAACAACATCTATATCATTACTCACACGGAAAATAACCGCGCTAGGATTCTTCCTCTGACTACTCACACGGAACATCACCGATAGCTATCATTATTCCTCTGACTACTCACACGGAACATCACCGATAGCTATCATTATTCCTCTGACTACTCACACGGAACATCACCGATAGCTATCATTATTCCTCTGACTACTCACACGGAACATCACCGATAGCTATCATTATTCCTCTGACTACCCACACGGAACATCACCGATAGATATGATTATTCCTCTGACTACTCACACGGTAGATCGTCAAACGTTAGGATTATTCCTCTGAATAAAATTCATGATTACTGATGTTTGATCGATTGAAGCATTAATGTATACGTCACGGAAATTTATTCACAAATGCGATGTTTATTTTCTGCCTCATTCCAATAGTATGCAACCATTTCATCTTCACCAGCTACCGTCCTGTTGAGAACGTCATTCACACTCTGTAGATTTAAATATTTCGTATCGTACAAAACTTGTAAACTTTCAAATTTCGTATTACTGCATTTCAACGCGGAATGAACTTGCAATCATTGTGAAGCAGACGGCATCGTCGTCCCGTTTTGGACAAGAGAGTATATGTCTACGTATTTCTCTTAAGGAATTCATAAGCAAAAACAATGTAAATTACTTGTCTTATCAAGTTCAATATCGAGATTTATGTTACAGGCAAATATATGAAGTTTCGCACATGTTTGACAACCGTAATAAGCATAATTTTGGATACAATTTTTGCTGGTGTATATAAAGAGTTTTCTTTCAACTTTCAATTTAGTCATAAAGACATTATGTCAGAATTAAATAATTCGCTCTTCAATGCAACGCCCATAGAGAGCAAATCCATCTCATCATTGTGTGGCGCATTGGAGTCGTTCAGAAATTATGTGTGTCCTCTAAATCTCTTGTTAAAAACAACATGAAACATTTGTTCTCCAGCGTGCAATTATTATAACAGGGCATTATAATCCGCTAATCTCCCACTCTCGCGCTATCACGCCCCTTGATGTACCGATACAGGGACTTAACCAATACAGGCTTCAAGGCCTTCCCCTGAAATATAAAAAATATGGGTTTTCAACAGGAGTTTTTAACATTAACATCAATATAAAGTTAATCATCAATATATAACATATCCAATCGTATATTAGCATTACACAGCTGATCAGTTATAATTTGTACATCAAGTTTCCAAACACTATTTACCCTAAAATTAATTTTGAACTGATTATTCACCAGACTTGAAATTTACTGATCAACCGGAAGTATCATAATAAAATTACACTCCGAATTACTTTTTTCTTCACTTAAAACATAACAAACAAATACTAATGGTTACATGAAAACATCATGCAAGAATAAATCTTCATTGTGGCATCGTGAGGTCTGGCCTGATCATGGTATTGATTGAAAGAAATGTTTTATCCACTTTGTCATATCCATCATGAACCGATGGTCACCCCACTTAACCCTCATAATAATAGTCGCTGCGCAGTTACTGCCCCTGTCTCTCTACCTCTCCCATGTGACCTTTACACACCTTACACAACCAGTTCCAGGAGAATTATATGGTGCAAACTTCCGGTCATTTTGACTTGACCTTGAGCTGACCAGTGCACGTCGTTGCGCCCATGCCGTGCTATGCAAAGGTGCTTCGTGGTGAAAGATTGATGGTGTCTCATTCGACCTGGAGAAGGTATTGGGTATTTTGAATAATTCCATGCTTGTCAGGATACTCCTTACTACACAGAACACCCCTTGTTTTGACGCTAGCTCATTTTTCAATACTTCAACCCGGCAACCCTACCTATGGAATAGTAGGCATCCTGTGTCTAGGCCATAGACTATATTCCTTAATATTATCATGGACTTGCTCAAAAGTGATCGTGTGAATACATGTAGGTACTAGACATTTTAAGGATCAATCACTGTCAGATTTTACAACACAATAATGCTGTAGTTATGATCAAAGATAGACATCAAATATTCAGGATGTGTAACGGATCTTAAATTTGACCAATTAAGCTGCTCATGTTACCCTTCATGAAATATGGCATACTTGAGTGAAAGTGACATGGATTAGGTTACAACAACAAGTTAGTCATATCTTCTAAATGCGGAATAACGAGAAATACCTGGTGACAGATGTATGCTCCAAAGACAAGATTGAAAAAGCAAATATAGCATCGCAAATACATTGTACTTACAAACTGTTGGATATGAACTATGCATTTACACACCTAGTTGTTGTAGCTGATTACTGTGTTCACTGTTCGATGGTTGATATAATAATACACACACTCGTCCACTACAACAAGGAAGTATTGTCACTTGCTTGGTGGCTTATCTTTGCAAAAAGTCTCTATGTATGTGCAACATAAAATGACTTGCTATTTGACATCCTGGGGGGAATTTGGTGATTTAGTGGTTGGTTGAAGAAACTGATCAAGTCATTTATGTTCATGTAAGTGGACATGAAAAGCGTCACTCGTGAAGTTCATGAACTGATTCATATACATATAAGTAGACACGGAAAGTGTAACAATGAAAACGTTGCTACATGAATAACAAATTGGCAGAAGTCTGGAGTAGTTGGCCTTTTCACAAAGGAGCGCTATTTGAATTGAATGCAGTGTGAAATGATTGGTTAAAATTGATTAAGTGTAAATCGTTGGCATACACATATATACTAACACATTCCTATTAGCAATACAAGAAGATTTGTCAGAGTGACTATGTGTTGGTAACCTCCATAACAAGCGCACTTGGCAGGATTTCCATGTCACATTGTATGAAGGATATCGAGAGATAGCCTAGTGGTAAAATTAAGATCTCGAATGCAGATGCTTTCTCATTTGGGAAAATTCATTCAGTTACAATATTATGTCATTGACACTTGTAAAACCTGTCAGGCAAGTACGATTCAAGTTAACTGTACTTTACAAATAGGTATTACATAA
Source organism: Hanleya hanleyi (assembly GCA_036873755.1). Lineage (NCBI taxonomy): Eukaryota > Metazoa > Mollusca > Polyplacophora > Lepidopleurida > Hanleyidae > Hanleya > Hanleya hanleyi. Next base: position 2,784 of record JAVTVY010038388.1, on the reverse strand, counting down.
TCCGTACAGGCGAAAAGATATAAGAAGAGTTGGCAGTTTAACATCTTCTAAGTTTGACTGCACAGTTATGAGACTTGTAGCTTTCAATGCAGTGTTAATTTATAAGTATTACTTCTATTTTACTGATGTTCATAAATGTATTTAATTTTAATTGATTGATAATTAGTATGTTACTTGTACCCTATGATCAAATTTTCAACATAAGAGAGTATGTATACGTGTAAGTATCATTTTTCTGAAATTAAACAATGCCTACTGTCTATCTGATGAGTACATGTATGAACAATTGGCATGCACATGTAAGTTTAGCATGTCCTTCTTGTACTAAAATTTTGCTAATTATGAGGGTGAGTTTGTTGATTTCATATAAGAGTTTTGAATTTCTTTGTAGGGGAAATGGACGAACTTGCAGGCATTAATATAATTTCAAATGACATAAACCAGGACAACCTCAAAACTATGGGCCTCCTGTGCAAGATTTCTCTGAAAACAGATGTACGCAAAGATTCATGGAGTCAATCAACTCCATATCGTACAATATAAAAGAGAAAAACTGAAGAAGTACAAAGGAAAACGCGCAGAGCTAAGGGTGAAATGAAGCACACACTGCAAATGCAAAGTTGCAGACAAACAAACGACTCGAAAATGAAGTTGAACAATTGAAATTGAAATTACAAGCCAAAACTGAGGAATGTCAATCATCACAACAGCTGTGTGAATCATTAGACTTGTTCAACGAGGAAATAGACCAGAAAATAAACAGCACTAATGATGCCTAATGTGACGTCTTTCTGTTTTCTTGAACGCGCTTCGCCTCCCTAAAAACGCGTTTATGGAAAACAAAAGCAGGACAAGTCGCGCTCATGATTTTTGGTAGTCGCGTTTTAGTAACTAGGTTTTAGTTATCTCTGGCCTGTACTGTATATATGACGGGTGTGGATGAACAGGAGATTATATAACATTGAATTTAGTCGGAGATGTGGATGTTGAATGTGTGCACAGACATGGTTCGTGCAAAAGCTTATCATGATGTGAAATAGGACGATTTCATAGCAAAACTGAAGGAAATGGTGTACTTCATTTAAGGCGACACGAAATTCCAAACTAACAGGGGTTCGGTACCGGTACTGCGTGGATTTTCCCGCCAGTTATTTCATGTTATACTTCTGAAATAAAATATCGTTCACGCAAAAGCTTTAGGGTAAATCATATGATGTGGAATAGACAGCAAAATTGAAGGAAATGTTATCCTTCATTTATGGAGACACGAAATTCACAACTAACGAGTTCAGTACTGCGGGGGAATCGGTTATTTAATATTGTACGTTTGATATGTCATCAAACTATTAGTAATTACCATAAAGGAATATACTGTAGTTAATTTGGCATGCCAAATAGTAGGTTAGTATCACATATAAGAGATATAAAATTAGAAATTGAAATATGAGGGCATGGGGTCGAACGAAGGTTAGATCAGGAGATATAGGGTGGAGCTCGGTGCCCCAGGGGTGGGAACATGCTTCCCGAGGGTAGTGGATGGGTTGAATAAGTGTAGCATGATCTAAGCTCCAGGACTATATGAGGGTATGGGGTCGAGCGAAGCTTAGTTTAGGAGATAGAGGGTGGGGCCTGGTTCTCCAGGGGTGGGGACATGTTTCCCAAGGTTAGTGGATGGCTTGAAGAAGTGTAGCCTGATGCAAGCATCCGAAATATATGAGGGTTCGGGGAGCCTTAGTTCAGGAGACATTGGGTGACGCCCATTCCAGAACTTTAACATTTAGTTGGTCCTGCAGATAGACAGATAGACGGACGGACAGACGGGCATCATTGTGGCACCTAAATCGAGCTTTCCGCAGCTAAAGCTACGGGCTCGATAAAAAATGAAAATTCTGACCATAAAATCGAGAAAAAAAACTCTTCAGTCCGATTGGGCTAAGGGGTATTGTTGTCACCCCGTCCGTCCTTCCATCCGTCCGTCCGTCCGTCCGTCCTCTTTTCCCCGGGACTCCATATCTTGAGAACTACTGAAGGCAGGTCGACGAAACTTCTGTCCAATATAGAATGTAGTCTGTAGATGTGCCTTTTTGTATGTTTCGTTGGTCAGGTCCTCGTCTGTCTGTCTGTCTGTCTGTCCGCCCACTTTTCTGTCCATCTGTATCGTGGTTTAATTCCAACATTATATATTATGAGCCTTGTCGTGGTAAGTTTCTAAAATCTAGTGATGGTCAAATCATATACGTAATAATTTCCTATATTCAGAAATGTTTTCTTTCCATTCTACTTCCAAAATATTCATGAAATGTTGCAAGCATTCTACCTGATCTCATAAATTTACATATTACATGCACCAAAACACTTTTCTGCAGGTGGACAGGGGAGATAACCATCTAGAGAATTGAGTTGTATAATGTACTGGAAAATGTACATGTAGTGCAAGTTTAAATCTACAATCTAAATCTCCACAACTGTTTCTGCTTGTGAATTACCATTTACCAATTACTCAGTTGGCTTTAATTTTGCTTCAGTTGTAAATTGTGATATTTCCACGTCTTTGGAACACTTATAAATAGTAGTTTGTTATCCATTTGGGCCACTAACAGCAGTGAACTTTATAGATCTACGTTTTTTGTATACAGAGGCTTTATATTTGAATGATACACTGAATAAAGCCACTGTTTACTTGCTAATGCTATATCTTCTGATTATCACCAGAATTCGCTATTTACAACAACAACACAAAGGAAAGCGGAGTCATATATGGATTAAAATGGCCACGGCTTTATT